>JANCIO010000111.1:0-101593 GCA_027604855.1 Psilocybe subaeruginosa
GCCATCAATAATTTTAATTATTCTGGTGCATTTTATTGGCACCAGACATACACTAAAAGTCTACGGGAAGTCATCCATTAAATCCCACATTATGATACACCCTCAAAACGTGTTTAACTGGCTGCGTTAGTTTGCTGCCTCAAAGTTCTCGAGCGCAATCGAAGTTCAAAAGCTCATGATTCAGTTGGAATTTTGGACCCATTCAGCGGCATGGCCATTATCTACGATTATATTTTAGCGCCAGTAAAAAATAGCGCTTCTGCGATATAGTATATAGAAGATGAACGAGTAAACAGAACCACAAATCTAGGGTCGACGGCAAGGCTTGAGCAATGGACAAAAATCACTCACAGCCAATGCGCCCCCATCGATTCTGCTGCTGCCGTTAATTGTTACACCAACCTTGCGCATCACCGCCGCCAGCAGAAGGACTAACAACCCTTACACTCGCATCCTCCGGGATAACACCAAGGTCACCGCGGCCACAATCGCGGTCCCTGGGCAGATATCGAACTGCATCGTCCGTCGACGCCATGGACAAGAACAAGTCTTGGCGCTCGTTCTGCCTCTGCTGCGAGCTCGATGAGGCCGCGCGGGGGATGGAGGGCGTGACGATAGGCACGGGCATGCACACGCCTTCTTCTCCACCACCACCACCACCACCCGCACCATCGCCAACCCCAACGCCGAACGAAGGCACGGACGAAATGGGCATGCCTACGCACACGGTGGGCGGCAGCGACAACGGGAAGTACAGCAGCATCTTGTAGTCGTGCGCCCTACTATGCGCGCCGCCGCCGCCGTTGTCGACGGCCCCCGCGTTATCTCAATTTGCCGCGCGGCCTGTGCAGCAAGCTATAGACGCGCAAGCCCAACTGCAACGATATCGCACCCAACGCCGGACGAGGGCACGGACTGAATGGGCATGCCCACCCACGCCAGGCGGCGGCGACAATGGGAAGTACGGCTGCGTCTCGTAGTTGTGCGCCTACTATGCGCGCCGCCGCACGGTTGCCGGCAGCCCACGCGTTATCTCAATTTGCCGCGCGACCTATGCGGCAGGCTATAGACGCGCAAGCCAAATTGCGATGGATGTAACGATATTGCCAACAAAAAAATGTTGGCAGATGCCCAACATCGGTTAATAGAACATCCCGCCATTGACAAGAATCGTAGATTAAGCGCCTGTATATTACCGTGACATTATCTGGTCAGCCATCGAGAAAAAAGTAACCAAAGATGCTTACGACTGAATCTACTCTCAACTTGAAACTTCATCAACCATCCTTCGGTATTCTGGCATGCTCTACATCTTCGGTTTATTGCTAACTTCCAAGATAAGATAAGGACCATGAAGGTTCCATCTATGCAAACCTAAATACTCCAATCTTTGAAACTGGCCTTCGAACCCCACCTACATCTGAGTGAATACAACGAGGAATCTCGAATAAAATAGAATCTAAATGTATTTGAAAGTGAGTAGACTGCAATACATAGAAGACGCTGTTGAAAGTAATTAGACAAGTAAGTATCTACGATATGCAGTAGAGTCAAATATATATGATACAGAAAATCCACAAAGTAATGAGTATGAGTACATAGTTCTGACAATACAGGTTCAGCAATCAGAAGAAAAAGTGTCGCCGATTCAGCATAAACACCATTCCACTTCCACCGACACACACTTTCCACGCAAATCCATCCACCCACACCCCCCTTCCCCTCCCCCTTTCCCTCGACCTCAAAACGTCCTCCCAATACCCCCACATACCGGACACGTAATCCGATCCAAAAGCAAAAAGCTCGTATTGCCCTTCCCATCACACCGCCAACACAGCCTGCCCCCAATCCGCGGGTCGCCCGCCATATACACCGCCGTGCCCGCGCCCGGCTGCGGCCGCGCGATGCCCGCGCCCAGCCGCGTCTGCGCCGGGTGCACGCCCGTCGGCGGCGTGTAGAACCCGCCGTGGTGGTCCGTCATGTACCCGCCCGCCGCGAAGTGCGCGGGCGGCGGGGAGAGGGAGAGCGCGGGCGGGATCGGGGGCGGCTTTGGCGGCGGCGGGTGCGGGAGCGCACGCTGGAAGTTCAGTGCTGGCGTGGATGAGGGGGCGGGGGAGGTAGGGGAGGTAGGGGACGAGGAGGAGGGCGGGGAGAAGGAGTATACGAGCGGGCCGGTGAAGGGTCTCGCGTATTTGGACCAGCACTTCTTGCACGGTCGCAGCGGGTCGGCGTCTTTGTATCCTATGTTACGGCCTGTGCAGGATAAAAATCAATGATTAAAAAAAGGAGATAGATTAGTATTTTATCTTGATATTTATGCCGAGAGACAAGGAGCGCTTGGCGGTGCGGACTGCGGACGTACATTTTGGGCACTCGAAGCCTTTGGGGTACACGAGCAGCTTGCCGTCTTTGAGCAGCGGGTGGCCGATCGAAGGGTGGTTCGTGGGCCGGCCGTCGTTCGGGGTGGCGGATGCGGATGCGGTGGTGATGTTGCTTGGCCGGCGAGGGAGGGACGGAGGGGGAGACCCGGGTGGCGGCATGTACACCGCGTTTGCGTTCGTAGGCTCGTCGATGGCGCCCGCGGCGTAGAAGTCGCGAGCAAACTCGGACGAGCGGCGGGACATTGAGGAAGAAGGGTGGAGAGGTGGAGGAGGGCCGCTGGGAGGGCGATAACTCTGCGACGGAGGTTGCTGCGGCGTCTGCTGCTGCTGCGGCTGTCGGCCAGGGTAGGAAGACCACTGTTGCTGGGCCTGCGGAGGGGGAGAGTTCATGTTGTTTATGGCAGCGTTGACGGAGTTCGTGAGGGAGTTCGTGAGTTGATGCAAGAGAGACCCAGCAGACCGATTCCTAGAAAATGCAGACCCAGAAAACGACGAGCTGCCCGTGGCCTGGGGTGAGAGATGCGGCCATCGTTGCTGGTTCTGACTGGGAGGACGAGGCGCAGGCTGAAACGGTCTGGCTGGACCTTGTTCTATGGTAGTCTCTCCCCTGTACACGGCAGGATTGGCAGTATACGGCGGTGGTTCCTCGAGATCACTGCCATCGAGGATTGAATCGGGTGGTCGGGAAGGAGCAGGGGAAGCTGCAGGAGGCGAGGAAGCTGCAGAGAAAGTGGGTGGGGGTGAAGCGTAGGTCTGAGGAGGCGCGGTGGAGGACATGAACGTGAACCAAGGTGTGCTCTCGGTGTTGGTGTAGGTTAGGTCATCGACATTTAAGCTTAAGTCTCAGCCATAAATAGTTCATATTTGGCTCCGACCTTGAAATTAAACCTTAACCTTTCCCTTCTCTCTTAGCGACTCCGACGACCATGGCCGACCCAAAAGCCCTTGCATTCAAAGAAAAGGTATTTGAACTAAGCCAGAATTGTTTCTGCTGCCTTTGTACTCACACGCATTCTCCAGGGCAATACCGCGTTCAAAGCGGGAGATTTTCCTAGTGCAATCGGTCATTACACATCCGCCATCCTCGCAGATCGAAACGATGCTACCTTCCCTCTCAATCGCGCTGCCGCGTATCTCAAGCTAGGCAAGTACGTCCCTGTTTTCTTTCTCATATATATGGCTTTTTTATCTACTCTGTCGCGTGACCTCGCTATTCACGAGCGCTTCAAAGATTCTCTATTTCAATCATATCATTTTCCCCGGTTCAAAACTGATACTACGTATCCTACACAGATACGAAGACACAGAACGAGACTGTAACACCGTCCTAGCACTCTCGGCACCCAAATCTAATGTAAAAGCTTTGTTCAGAAGAGGCCAAGCCCGCGTCGGCATGGGCAAACTGCTGGAAGCCCAAAAAGGTGCACATCATCCCCCTGATCTTCCGCCAACACAGTCCACTAAAATCCCAATCCTCCACTCTCAGACTTTTCCGACGTTCTCCTGCAGGAGCCCTCGAACGCTTCTGCCGCAGAGGAGCTCAAAACGGTGTCTACCCTCATCCAGAAAGAAAAGGCAAAGGCAAGTCTCCCGTTTCACATTCGCTCTCGAACACCACTAAACTTAAGACTACTTTCTTCAGAAGTCTAAATCTAAATCTACCCCGGTGTCCATCCCCTCCATCCCCTCTCCCTCGACCACGAGCGATGCCCCAGTGAAAAGGCGCCGCGTGCCTATCCGCATCGTCGGTGACACTGCTGACTCTAAATCCGGTTCCACTTCCACATCGACTTCATCTACCGCTGTCCCCCCCGCGCCCACTCTCACCCCCTCCAAAATCACCCCCGCCTCCGCAGAAAGTGCAGCCCAGCCGCTGGACCCATCGCCAACAGCGAAGGGTGCCCCCAGCGGTGCAATCGACACGCTCCAAGCGGTATCGTCGCGCTCGCTCAAATCTACATCACCGCTACTTCCATCGTCTTCCGGTCCAGCACCGCCTCTGTCATCCACAACGACCCAAACCCCAACAGCACACCCACCCAAACCCGACTCACCCTCATCCTCATTCTCGTTCAAAGACGCCAAACAAGCGCGCGACGCCAAGTCCAAGAACGCGAACACGAATGCGAACGGGAAGACTCCCAGAGTCGGCGGGGGCATCTTTCGCGCGTCGGGCGCGAGCACGATCTTTGCTGCGCGTGGGAGCGACGGTGCGTCTGGCGTTGCTGATGATGGCAGGGACGAGGAAAGCGCGATGGATGTGGATACGGCGCCTGCCCAACCTGCGCCGGCCCCAGTTCCAGCGCAAACAGCAGCAGCTCCTGTGGGGACACCAGCACCAGCACCAGCACCAGCACCGCCGACGCGCAGCGCACCATCGACGCTGTTCGAGTTCTCCAAAGCGTGGTACGGGATCAGAGATCCCTGGGAGAGATGGGCGTTCATCAACGTGAGTGATTTAATTGCTTGTGGTCCTCTGTCACTAACTAACCATCCCCCATCAACCACATACACACATACCATACAGACCATCGCCCCAGCGCAGCTCCCCGCCCTCTGCAAAACCTCGCTCGAGCCCCCGCTCCTCGCGTCCATCCTCGCCGTCTTCCGCACCGTCCTCGCATCCCCGCCCGCTCCCTCGTCGGGCAATGTCGATCCTAGCATTAAATTGAAAGTCCAAGCGTACATGGAGCACCTCGCGCGCATCCCGCGGTTCGGCACGCTCGTGCTCTTCCTGAGCGGGCCGGAGAGGGCGGTCGCGCGGGAGGTGTGGCGCGGGGTGGGCGTGGAGCGGCCGGGTGGGGTGTGGGCGCCTGTTGCTTAGTGTGTAGTCGTAGTCGTAGTGGGGTGTGTAGTGTGTGGGCTGCTTATTCTAAATATGTTAATCGAGTTATTGAATCTTGACGCAACGATTCCACAACCAGCTTTTGTTTGGTGGGACGCAGTAGGGATCAGTAATTTTCTTTCTTTCATTCATCCGGCGGTCCTTGACAAAGAAGTGGCAAACTCCTATGTAGACCATTTACGTAAGTAAATCTGAGTTTTACAAAACTCGTGGAGGCCGGAGCCTTGATTGCTAGTTGAAAGTTGAAAACCCACCGCAGACGCGCCGGCAGGTCTCAGCAGGGCCGGCCAGTGGGTGTGTGAAAGATGACAGGATCATAACAGCTCCGACAACCTCTGGCGGACTTATAATCGCAATTCAAGCTGTCACTTGTAAGGGACCAACCACTATGCCGCCGAGAGAGACGCGTTTCGATTCTCGAAGTCGAAGCTCAAGTCGATGACGGACGAGTCTCCCGTTTCTGTACACCAGCTCTTCTTCGATAAAACTCGTGGCAGCTTACCCTGCGACCACCGCCGCAAGGCCGCGTGCTCGGTCTTCATAATAACCGTGCGTCGCAAGGATGTCCAGACCCGTTGGCTGCTGTGCTGCTGGATCGGATTTGAGTTCAGAGGCCCGTAAATCCTGCATTGCATTTCTGGAAGGTGAAGGGCTGCTGTCGATGGTCGGTCGGTCGGCCGTGCGCGGGCACCGGGACTGACGTTGACCCGTCGTAGCCCAAGGTATCTCTTTTGCTTAAAGTTCCTGCTCGATCAGGCTGGATCGAAGGCATCAACCATCTCGAAGATTCTTTCGCCGACATAGCGCTCACAGACACATTGGCCGACGAACTGAAGGAACAAACAGATAACACAGATGTCGTCCACTTGGTCGTTACCGCGGACGGTTCCTATTCGTACACACCTGCTGCCAAAGAAGTACACGACTGACGATGTAGCTGCCGAGCTCCCTGAGATACGGCGTACGCTAGCATCCTCCTTGTCCTATCAAAGACTTCTTTGACGTTGCTCTACCGCAGGCTATCGCGAGATTGCATCAAGCTCAGGACAGGCTCCTTCCGAGGCAGCCAAGTGCGACAAGTACATTTGCTGCCAGGATCGTAAAAATGAAGCACGTCTGAATCATCGCGCAAATCACGGGCATTGAAATCAGTGAAGAACAGAATACTGATGCATCCTACGCTGATGGCGACCGCCGTCCATATGTTTGTGGTCGATGAAATGACCCTCCCTCCATTGATTATGAAGCTCAAGCTCGAACCCGGGTGATAGCGACTGCGATCCTTCTACCCAAACCGGTTTAATCCTGCGACAATTTATAGATGCAAGTCTTCGCTTTATTTTCATCTCCACCATTCTTTGCCTCGATATCTTCCAGCGATCTGGCGTACGTGATAAATCCTGCTACTCCACGCTGAAACTTGCTGGAGGAGGCTCCTGGATGGGCGTTCTCGGTTGCATGTTCGCAGACAAACTAATTGTACAAAGATTGAATGGCCTGCTCTGAATTGGGCGCTGCTCCACTGAGGAAGACGTTCGCGTCTACCATCTCGCGCGAGTGCTGAATGCCCCGAGTTCATGTATCCTCGAGCTCCGGGCTTCTATCCATACCCGACGTCGTTTATCAACCTCGAGAGCGGCCACCGCTGGAGGAGTCTCCGTCGAGAGTGCGAGCCCTTAGTTTTGTTCATTTGTGCTTTCTATCAAAACACACCCACGCTCTATTAGCATAAACAACCGCGCTACGTCTTATACGGTCTGGCTCTTTACTCTCAATACGAGAGGCTGCTATTAGGACCCTGATCATTTCGGAGATTGCTGTCAAACTTCAAGATTTCTGTACGCACCGGGGTATC
This sequence comes from Psilocybe subaeruginosa, assembly GCA_027604855.1. Lineage (NCBI taxonomy): Eukaryota > Fungi > Basidiomycota > Agaricomycetes > Agaricales > Agrocybaceae > Psilocybe > Psilocybe subaeruginosa. The sequence goes on from JANCIO010000111.1 coordinate 7,082, forward strand.
GACGGGCATTCTATACTCAGTTTGGATCGGAGCTCACCAAATTTTGGCGAAATGTACGCATCACCCCAGATCTGTCGACTCCGGTACGCACCAGTTCGGACATTTATAGGCATAGTCACCACTCCTCTATAGCTGTTGTGGACACATTCCAAAAAGAAGCTAGTGCAAAATCAGATGAGACGCTATGGTTTATAAAGCCCATTTCATGTGATGTTCCTCTCGTAACTGCAATGGCCCTCGTGGATCTATCGTCTCTGTCTCCTCACCAAGCTCAAAGGGGAGCCCTTCTACTCGCTATAAGCATCTGTTGTTGGGCTTACTTGCGAACTCGCCGCTCTAATCTGCCATACCCACCTGGACCGCCTCCGAGGAGCCTCCTGGCAGGCAACTTGACCGACCTTCCACCAAAAAGGGCATGGGAGACCTATAACAAATGGTCAGAGACATACAACAGTAAGCAAAATCCCAAAAGTCAGCTTGACTATACCTACTCATCGTTCCCATTAGGTAATATCATTCATTTCCGAGTATTTGGGCAACATATGGTCATCTTGAACACTCTTGACCTGACGAGGGAACTGCTGGAAAAACGTTCTACTGTGTATTCGGACAGGCCGTACAATGCCATGCTTGATCTGTAAGCCCCCGCCACAGCAGGTATCTGCCTTTTGATGGGGTGTTAATGTGACGGTTGCTCAGTATGGAATGGGACATGGCGGTCGGATTCAAGCCTTATGGACCTGAATGGCGACACCATAGACGACTCTTCCAACAAGCATTCAGGACAGGCGCAACAACACATGGATATAGAGCCATTCAAACCGATAAAGTTAACGACTTCCTTCACGCCCTCCTCGAGGATCCTGATGAATTCAGATACCATTGCAAAGCGTAAGTGCTATCGGGGATCTTGTTCGGGTGCTCCATGCAAATTGATCTTACTCAGTTTATCTGCTGCCGTCATCATGCGCGTGATATACGGCTACGACTCGGCGCCAAAGGAAGACTACTTTGTAGATCTTTCGGAAGCAGCAATGGTCAAGATGTGTGATTCGTGGATTGCCCCTGGGGCAATGGTGGTAAATACTCTTCCTATCCTTCGTCATCTTCCCAGCTGGTTCCCTGGTGCCACTTTCAAAAAATACGCCATTGAGGGCCAGGAGTTGACAAGGAAAATTCGGGATGTCCCCTTCGCATTTGTTACCAAGAGCATTGTAAGTACAATTGCAAAGTTCACTGTTAACAAGCTCAGCCTAAACGATGTTTTCAGGCCGCAGGCACAGCGAAACATTCTGCAGTAGCTGATATGATTGCAAATGACGAAGACAAGGAAACCATCAAAGAAGTCGCTGCAGCAGGATATGGGGGTTTGTGTTTCTGTGTACGTCTTTCATAAGGTTATTGACAAGATATTACTCAAGCTGGCGCCGACACGGTGAAGACATTTATCAGTCCCTATTTCTTACTTTTCAGTTCGCTCATCGGTTACTTTGCCGTAGACTATGGCCGCCTTGGCATGGTTTTTCTATGCGATGATTCTTCATCCCGAGGTACAAAAGAAGGCTCAGGAGGAACTCGATAGGGTTGTTGGAAACGGCCGACTTCCTACCTACGAAGACCGCGATTCCCTACCATACATTGATGCTGTTGTCAAAGAAGTTCTTCGCTGGAGGCCTATAGGACCTCTGGGTTTACCGCATGCCACTTCTTTTGACGATATCTACGATGGTTATTTCATTCCTAAAGGTGCGACTTTGTAATCTCGCAAGTTTTGTCATAACATCGTTCAATTAAATTCCACATTTGCTAGGCACTATTGTAATGGCCAATATTTGGTGCGATTTCCCCAGTCCTACCGATATTTATCATTTAATATTCAGGAATAACAGGGCAATTGCTAATGACAAGAACATCTACGAGAAACCAGAGATCTTCAACCCGGGTCGCTATTTTGACAACGATGGAAAGTTGACGATGGAGGGCATTCATCCAGAAGTTTGGTCTTTCGGTTTTGGTAGACGGTGCGTTGAATTTGGAATCGGCATTATCCTGTTCTTACTTTTTATTACACGATGTCCAGCATTTGCCCAGGTCGCCAGTTGGCACTCGACACGGTAAGACAAGCTCAATCTGTCCATCGGTAAATATAACAGGGTGCTTAATATCCCTATTCTCGAACTAGGTGTGGCTATCTATCGCTACTGTACTATCCACCTTCGATATCCTAAAGAAAAAGGACGTCAACGGGAATGTCATTCCTGTCGACGAAGACATTGAGGTTGCGGATGGGGTTGTAAGGTATGCGTTTGATTGACTTGCAGCAAGATGTCTTGAATAACTTTGCTTTCCAATGCAGCCATGCCGCCGATTTCGCATGTGCAGTGACACCCAGATCCAACGCAGCCAGGCAGGTGATCACAGAGGCAGGCGAGAGTTCGTAGTCACATTTATCCAACGGCAACATGAAAGCAAAGAATGGAAGATGTATAATTTGTAGGTTAGTTGTAAGTCGCAAACATATAATTGTACATCCACGGATATTGCATCGCAATACTATATACATTATTTATACAACTTCGCGGTCGGGCACGAACCATGCGTATCTATTACTTCCAGGAACGACACCCAACGCAGGTCCACCTCGGCGAAATATCTTTCGCATGTCTTCAGCAAGTTCATGTGGCTTCTCATGAGATGCAAAGTGACCTCCATTTTTACGCTGGGATTCGAAGACTAAGTTGGATGCCTTGTGCCGTCTGAAGCAAGTCAGATTTAGTCAGATCAAAGATAGTACAGTAAGTAAGTGTTACACCTGCGAGGAGGCACAATAATCTCTTTCGGGAAGTACGAGGGACCCATAGGTACTGTTGTATGAATTAAGGCTCAAGAGAACCAGTAAATTGAAATCCACGTTTAGGCCGTTTCCGTTTTTTTTTTTTGGTGTCCGCTTCTATTTGGCAACAGCCTCTGTTTTGATGATCTCCCATTATCGTTGGCCTACGTCGGCGCAGGCTTTAACCATCTCATCTGGTACAAGAAGCTCCAAGGCACGATGTCATCAATGCTTAGGCCGCGCGGATTGCCACTTATAATATGATAATCTGTCGATAACGAAGGACAAAGGCAAACGCATCGCGTATGCGTCCATACTGGTACATAATATACGTAAGAGGGTGAAGCAAAGGGATGCTGGTAAGCGACTGGCGCAGAAACCTTGTTAAGCGCAACCTGGTCAACAACCACCAAGAATTTGTCCTGTTTGAGAGAGAGGTCAGGACTCGGTAGCGATCGTGGAGAGGATTATTGACAAGGTCGTGAGCAAAAGACGTTTCCAACCCAAACAAAGCTGATTCATATTTGACAAGGTCTGCGTCTTTCATAACTTTTATGAATACTGGGTATGGAGCTAGTACAGCACAGTAGGACAGATATAATCTAGATATAACCACAATAACTGTGCAACGATAACAAGAACAAAGCAATGGACAACAAACTAACTGAAAAGAAATACGCGTCAAATCCTGATTTTCGACGGGATAATCAACGTGAAGAGTCGACGCGGAAGGGTGGAAAGCCTGTAGAAGAACCGTCTAGTTATTGGCATGACATAATAGAAGTATGGCAATTGGCGAAGCCGACGCAGAAACCGCAAGTGCCAAGGGAGGGGTGCAGTTCTGTATGCTTTCCACTTCTCGACGAAATCGGGAGGTAAGCCTTCCCATCTGTTGTAATTGTCATAACGAAATCTTATCTGGGCTTCATAGAGATCTGCTTGTAGCTGTTCCTCTGTCAGTTCAGATTTGCGTTCTTCGAAGAATTGCAGGGCTTCAGACGCTGTAAATCGACGATCAAGATCCCAGGTGGTCATTCTATCAAGCAGTGGTGCAAGCATAGGAAGATCCAGCGACGCATGCTAGAGAAGCTTTAGAAATCGAGTAATATATGAAAGAGAGAAACTGACTTGAAAGCGATTGCATATTAATGCACCCATGGCACCGACGTCAAAAACAAAAGGGCTGTAGTCAAATTCGCCTGCATCCGTATCTGTTATCGTGTTGTAGTTGCCCCACAATTCGTAGTAGGGAAGGCGAAACGCCTTTCTATCCTCCTTCAAGGGGAGCATGATAGAAATATCAAAATCGAACATTGCATACAAGAGACGATTCCTTGATCGTAGGTCGCCCCGGGTGTTGTGTTCGGGTAATGTCCGGTCCTCATCGTAAGCAAAGTGATTTACTAAGATATTTTTCGGAGAAATGTCCTAACGCTGAACGTAAGCAAGAGTCCAACTAAAGGAAGGGAAACACAAACATGATGCACTATGTTGTGTTCATGTAGATATGCCAGACCCTATAACATGGTCAGGGCGAATGCCATGAAGCATCTTAGAAAAGCCCACCTTCAACAAAGAATGTATGATGGTAACGGCTTCATGCATGTAATACAGGGGGGGATACATAATGGCAATACCCCATCTGGAATTCATAGGTTTTAGGACAGCGGATACAGACCAACTGTTATGTAGAAACGTACCGTGGCATTACCGCAAACCAAAATCCTTCTATGGGTAAAAGATCCAGAACTGGAATAATGCAGTTCTCTTTCAACGTTTCTAGTTTCTGCTGACTAAGAAAATGTAGGATACGGTACTCGTCCGTCTCTGCTCGCACGATTTTGATTGCAACATGTCGATTGAGGGAATCTTGGGCAAATGCAACTTTCCCCTGCGGCCGACAAATAAATTATAAAAATCCGCTGCATATGCCACAGAAAGGAAGGCTTACAGTATATTCATCGGCTCGAGGTAGTTCCGACATTGCCTCTGGGCCTCCCAAGTCGTAGCAAGCGTAAGGATAGTCGACTTCAGTGATCGCGACGTTGGGAGCCGATATTGCTGGATAAGTCGTAACGGAGTCGTCAACGCGTTGATATAATGTGTAGCCGTGCGCTTTGAACCACTGAATTGTAGCGGGGGAGTCCCAGAAAACTTGGCGCTCAGAAAAATCACCGTCTTGCCCTGGCACCAAAGGGAAAGTTATTTGGATAGAAGCCTGTTGCTTCTCAGTAACACCAATGAGGGATTGTAAGGGTAACGTGTATACTATAAGACTTACATCCATATGTTTCACTTACAGTGATTGCCGTAGTGGATTCCAGAGTCGATGATATGCGCCTGGTACTTACCTGATTAGCTTTGTGGATGTTCGGACTGTGAAAGTAAGTTGAGAGGGCCAGCTAGTATAGCAGCCAATGCGAGGTGACTGTGACTGCACTCTGAGATTTTGTACTCCGCCACACTTCAGAAGTACCACCGTATTCCCTGTGAGTCGGTTCAGCCATTAGAATCATGAAGCGATTCTAACGCGGTCCACCTTTCCTGGTTAACGTTTCTATTCTTGGATAGCACATTTTGTGCCCTTTCCCGAATATTTCATCATCATGTACCATTTATACAACCATCGTCGACCGAAATGGTAAAATTGTGTATATCCCATGACGTCAGAGGCCATTTTACACTCACAGCACACACTGATCACTCAGTGTGATTAAGGTCCATCAAAATTGGCTTCACTGTCTCTACTGCACTGTGCGGCAGCACTACGTCACGACATCAACGATTTTGTTGGGCTTTGTGCCCATTTGGAATTGCGCTTTTCCCCCCCGCTTGCCGTGCTCGGCATTACTCTTTGGGTTTCTTGCACACTTCTGAGCTCACCCATTAGCTTGCCTTAACATCACAAAATTTAAACTTTTGACCATCATGTTGTTCTTACAGTGGTATACAATTTAAACATGTTATATTACTGTGTGCAACAATTTTAGATATATCTATTACTTATTGTGTGTATACAGCCCTGGAACCAGAACAGAAGGACTCGTTCACACCATGCGGAGCAATTCTGCATGTGTCATCGTGTCCTGTCGGTACCAGGTTGTAGAGGCTCTCCCACATCGGTGTTGGATTCAGCTTTTATCTATCACATCCAATGCAAGATACTCCAAGCCAAAATATAGTTAATGCACACAGGACGAGCTGACCCTGTCCGCATTGCAGCATCTGTTGAAGGGTACGAAAAATCTCATCCCGGCTTCAACACTAATTTCAAGATTGAAGTTGGACGTATCGGTCGTAACAATTCTAAGAACACTCGTAATCCCGTCGAGATAACTATCGTCGATGTCGTTGAGTACAACATCCATTTTTAGAGAGCGCAGCCTTTTGCATTGCCCTAGATTGACCAGGTCCATAAAAGAACCAAATCCTGAGAATATTGCAGTCAGCTTGCTGCCTCCCGCTGGAAGCCAATATACGCACCCGGATTCATCTGCTGTAAATGTAAGCGTTCTAACGAGCCAGAGGCTGCGTCAATCAAACTTTGCGTGTCTCGTAGCTCGTTCTTGCTATATGTTTGGACTGTAACCGCTCTAAGTCGAGTGGTATCGATGGCGGGTTGAGTTAAGGCCTTGCTTATGTTCAATAAATACATCACAGCAGAACTAGACGAACGGTGTTCTAGCCTCCTCAGTTGAGGTCCCCTCCAAGATTTAGATGAATGAGACGGGTTGATAGTGACAGAGACGAGGACGAGTGCCTTCAAGGATTCGCATGTCTCTATCACTGATATAGGAACGTCCTTCACACGCGCGAGTTCAAGGGCAGTGATAAACGGTGCGATAAATGGACGAAAAAGCTTTCTAATAACGAGCGGTCCTGCAGGAAATTTGGGGCTGGACGTTAGAACTTAGCCCATTTATTACGAAGGTCTTGAAGGTACCGATGTCCCATAGAATTTGCAGAATTTGCAAGAAGACTGGATTATCGACGATACAGTATTTACACGTGCCGGAAATTGAGATATGAAGGTGGGTGATGTTTCTTGAAAGGCGTGGGTTACCTCTGAGAATGTCAAGAAGAGTTATCAACCTTGTAGATAAGTGTTGGATCTCGTTCTGTTTCTCATTTGCACCGAAGAACACTCGACTGTATAGATATGCCTGGGTTTGAAAGAGGAAAGATCGGCAAACTAGTGAGCAACTGCTCAATGACGATCGCGGGGATTCGTCGTTCTGAATCATAGATCCGACCATCCTGTCAATAATCTTGTCTATCAGCTCCTGAGATAAGTTGTCGATTGGTGCCATGGGTGACTATGTGTTATGTGTTTATGAAGTTGTGATTGTGAGCGAATGACTATGGGGAGGGAAAGAAAGGCATGCTATTTCATTCCCCCGTGGGTGCTGTTGTAGTTTGTTTGTTCTTGTGGGCAAGATTACAATGAGGACACTTGCAGCCCGAAATATCCTCATCCGGTACCACTATTAAGTCAGTGTGTATGTTATTTTTACCATATACACAATGCATCCAATCAGTCAATCCCAATATTCAATCAGAACCTGTCAGTGTACATTGAGTGTACAGACTACAGTCCACAGTCCACAAACGCTCAAGGTTCTATAATGATGCCTTCCTCAAGCTATCCACAGCATGCAAACTCTGTCCAGTGGGCATTCGTAAACGGCAACAATGGAGATACGAGCCAGCGCATATAAATACAAAATCTGGCCATATTTTCCTGTCATCTACAAATTGCTGGTCAATTCCTTACTTTGTCTTCCCAAAGGTAATTCAGGATCATGTCAGCTGCGCTCCGAAGCTAGTCTCACTGAGCTCCATTTTTTTCTCTCTAGGTGCAGGCTCACCGTCATATCTTTCAGATGAAACGAATAATTGTTATCTGGATTCTCTTTATTTTTCTTGCCCAAGGTATGTTGACAAGGTTGTCGCAGATAATCCGGCGTGCTGTAACTGAATGCGTCTTTATTTTAGAGACTCGGGCCTTGCCAGTACTTACTCTCGTTTATAACGATCCACACGCTGACATGCACCCGGCTGAGAAACAGAAACTAGAGGCAGCGACTGATCGTGGTATTCATCCCTTTTGCTCGAAGGTTTGAGCTCACCGAACCAATTCCACATCAGCCAATGTACTACTCAATAAAATGGTTCATGCTGCCAAGAACCCACATATACAGCAGAATAAAGATGCTCTAGTGGCCGCCTTCGGAAAGGACCATGATCTCTGAGCTCCAAGACAACCTACAAAAGCTTCATTCGCACCAAGATCCATTACAGGTTGACCATGTCATAACAGACTCGTTGAAGGGTTATGGCGTATCCATCGCGACGGCCATTTGTCTTTCGGAGATAGGTTCTACGGTCCTAGTGTGACCAAGCACAAGCAAGCACAGATTGTTCTTCATGAGGCGACGCATACCATACTGGATACCGTGGATTCATACCATCAGAAACACGAAAAGGATGCATGGTCAGAAGGCACAGCACCCACGGGAAATGGAGGCATTACAGTCTCAGCTGGTGAGTTGATCCATCATTCTCCTGAAAGTAAATTCCTGAAATGTAATAATTGACCAGACCCTGGGGCCGGATGGAGTCGTCTGAAGAACGCAGTCGCCCCTAAGATGCACAGATGTGCTTACGCCTATGAGCAGTTTGCAACATTCGCTACCTATGGTGTGCATGGCTGCGCTCCTCCAAGCACTGATTTCTGCAGCAAATCGTCACATCATTCAATAACCAGTAGCGCCAGTGGGGCTCGATCAGGTTCCAGTCACTATCCGCAACTATCGAGCTCTGCGCAACGTCATGAGGATACAATACCTCAGGTAGTACGTATACGAAGCTCGCAGAAGCATCCACAGTCTGGATATTTACATCAAGGGGGCCAAGCTCAGCTCCATCATCCAGGACCAGATTCTAGCAGACGAGCCGATCTCGTGCACAACCCGGCAGCCCAAGAACCTCACCACCAACAGCCGTACAAGGTTGGCTTGGTTGCGGCTTCTTCACATCCTGTTCACATCCTGTTGGCGCGGTAAATAAAGACAACAGAAATCACGAAGTGTGTTCACAGTACAAAACCTCTGGGTTTATGGCATTCGGAAAGAGACCAGTTCTCAAACCCGTAGTCGCTTCTGGTTCCCATTCCCAAGGCGTTCATCCGTCGACATCCCGAGTAGATCGTCCCGAGAATCCAAACCAAGCAGGCCATTCAGTCGATCATCCCGAGAAGTTGCCTCCGACATCAGCATCAAGTTCAGAAACAAACAAGAGTCCCAGGCATGTGGTTGCACCGAGCAAACACAGAAAGTTGCAGAAACCAAGACACTCCCCAGGCCGTTCCGAACATGAACGTCGACCAAGCCCTCCTCGCAATCATGACAACCATGTTGTTAGCGGCTCTCAGGAACGCGGCCGACCGAGGAGTCCAGTCCACGGAAAGGCGAAAGATCATAGACGCAGACGTGGCTCCAGTTCTTCAACTTCCACAGTACGTGGACGCATTGGCCATACGTCAGCTTCATACTCGAAACCAGGCGTGAGTAGTGGAGATAAACACCACCAAGCAACTTCAAGCTCCTCTAAAGTGTCTGTTCGTAATCGAAGTAAGTCGCCGCACCGCCATCGATCCCCAAGCAGGGGTCCAAAGGGTGCATCGCGAGCGCCTAGTCAAAAGACCCCCTAGTCCATTAGAGTCCAAGAAGCGACATACATGAGCAAAACGATCTAAAGTGTGACTTACCGTGGAATCGTACCTTTTGAAAGACGACGGGAAAGGAGATGTTGGTAGAAAGGCAGATCAGTCAATGATCACTAGGCCGGGAATGATTTGAATTTAGCGAAGCCTATTGTACCAGAGTAGTTTTTTTTTTGTTCAGTGGGGGTGGTGAGAATTAAATAAGTTTACGCCATTACCCACGAAACTTTGAGTGACGCAGAAACCAAAATATTTTCGAATGAGGACCAATTTCGTGGAGGCGAGTAAAAGGCATTGAAGGCGAGTGTGGGAGGGTAAACGATCTAACATCGTGTCTGGATGGATTTTTAGAGTAATAATACGACATCAAAGATCATGAGAAGCTATACATCACACCAATCTCTAAGGACAGAAATTGGATGAGATACTCGAGGCAGGCAGCGGTAGCTCGAGCAAGTGCTAGTTGCAGGTCATGCAAAGCGTTACAGGACGGGAGTATTAATCCATCTCTGGAGTTCGCCTTCGGATAACTAGTGAACCTGTCAGCTTTGAGCTGACGACTCGAAAAGAGCCTCAGTCATAAGGGTAAATTACACTGACGACTTGCTGGCGAGCATAAAATGGGACTTCAGTCTTTACCTTTTACCTTACCTAGCCATGCAGAAGTTTCCTTTCAGTAAAGGTACTTCTAGTCCGTAATTCATGAGCTACAATAATCCATCAAAGCTTCAACCGTCATTAGTGGTGCAGCATGGTATAATCACACCTAGATTAAAAACTATGGCAAAGGCAATAAGTCTATTTGTCAAGAGTAGTGTTGCATGCGTAAATAGTCGTGAATGATGAGGGGTAGGACGGACGGTTCATCTTATCGTGCGTGCGAGGTTGAATGAAGATAATCCGACGAAGACGGAAGTTTTAGGCCTTCCGTTGTTTAAATGCGTCGAGCGATAAGAAGAAACTCTTCGGAATTGACGATACACCACGAGCGTATATCTGGTTGGTATACATCTGGCATATAAATTAGATACAAGTGCACCAAACTAGACTTTCGGAGTGGATCACTCACTAAATCATCGTAGATGATAGCTGGCACTTTTTTGTCGCATAGACTAGAACCTGGATGAACTTTGACAATCTGGGAGCAAGCTAATGATTAAACACAAGAAGAACCAAGTACAAAAACATACAGTTTGCCCCATGGTCTGTTTATAAGTCCCATCAGCCTGGAGGAACGCAGAGTTCCCAGCCAAGCCATGTCCCATGCTTCTGATCACAGGATCTTCGTTCTCCTTCGCCGACACCGAAACATTTATGCCGATCCTGGCACATGTCACAACGAGCTGTTCCCGGATATCTCTGGCTTCCAAGAAGGTCCTCTCGTTTAGGAAATGCTTCCGGCACCATTCTCTCCGCGAATGCTTGTTCTCAGAAGCCGCGATGTCCCGATATGCCTTGACGGCGTTGAGGACTGTGAGGTGATCGCCACTTGCATGACGGAATTTGCGTCTCGCTTCTGTCACTGCGTCGCGTTGCTCGCTTATGTCAATGAACAGTTTCGACGACGCGGATAGGACGGAGACGATGTCGAGCACTTCGGATGTGCAACCGTATTCCTTCGAGGCGACTACGGCACAAGCGTATTGGGGCTCGAGGGGGAACAGAGCCATCTGTCGGCCCGAGGGCGTAAGCTTTTGGTGGTTGTCGATGGCTCCGAGCAGCCATAACGTTTTGAGAGCAGAAGCAACTGGTTTGAGATCAGCCACTTGAAGAGAAGAAGCTAAAAGACGTAGAGTTTACTTGAATCGAGATCTGGTTTATCCATGAGATCGAGTTCCTCCAGATTCTGCCCTAAGCACTTCAGATTGAGGATGCTTGAAGTGAGACTGCAACGCAGGATTTCAGGTTCGCCTGAGACTGCCATAGTGTTGAAAGCGTCTTCTGTATACAATCGGAAGCAAACGCCTGTGCCCTACATAAGAGAACAAATTCAGCGTCGTTTTCATCACGGAAAGATGCCAGCACGTACCTCACGACCAGCGCGACCAGCTCTCTGCATTGCAGATGATTTTGTAATATCTCTCGTTAACAAAGTATCAAAACCTAAGCAAAAACAATCAGAACAAGAGGTGTAAGTAATGAGAAACACGTACCACCGCCAGATATTCGCGCGAGATATTGCTTTTCTTTACATTTTCCAGTGTCAATAACATATTTGATGCCGGGAATGGTGATAGATGTTTCGGCTATGTTAGTAGCCAAAATACATTTACGGGTATTGGGGGGTGTTGGGCTGAATGCTTTATTGTTTTGAGAATGTTCTTGAGCCGCGAACATGGTGCACGTCAGGACCTGTTGAGGAATTAGTTAACCGAGATGAGTTCGAAAAATCGCAACCAACCTCAGATTTATCACTTGGAAGCTGTTTGGCGTAAAGTTCGATGGACTTTTGAAGACTCTCGATATCCTCTTGTCCAGGTAAGAATATAAGCACGTCTCCTGGCGGTTGATCTGTGTGTATTTGGAAAAATGTCCGCATAGCCGCGTCCGTATAATCCAGTTGACTTTCTGCTGAATGGTAGATTTTAACTGGATGCTGGCGACCCTTAACGTAGAGTATCTTCGCACTAAAGAGGTCGTCAGCAGGAAGAGAGCGGTACTGACCAAACAGACGTACTTGTGATAGAACTTGCTGAACTTTTCTGCATCAAGGGTGGCACTCATAATAACAATTTTTAAGGGATTCGAGGTATCTGCGTTGCCCTTTCCTTTCAGGTCGGTCTTCGGATTCCTTTTTGCCTGTATTTTCTTGAGGTTCGCGATGAGTAAATCCGTTCGTAGAGTCCTCTCGTGCGCTTCATCGACGATAATAACACTGTAGTTGCTGAGAAGAGGGTCGGACATTAGTTCTCGCACGATCATTCCGTCTGTAAGGTATTTGATGCGTGTTTGGGCTGACGATTTCTCGTCGAATCGGACAGCATATCCAACAAGGTCGCCAAGGGATACATTTTGCTCGACGGCCACCCGCTGAGCCAGCGAAGTTGCAGCTACTTTGCGGGGTTGCGTTACCGCGATCATGCCATTCCTGGCCAGACCACTTTCAAGGATATACTGTGGTACCTCTATCCAGGTTTAGAATGAAGAGCGGTATGATGATCATTAATAACATACGGGTAGTTTTACCAGAGCCGGTCTCTCCAAGAAGAATCGTAACGTTGTTTTTGTTAATCTCTTCAATGAGAGCTTCCCTTCCTATATGACGGTGTTAATGGACCGTTACAGGTATTGTTTGGCGAGGACATACCTTTGGCGATAGGAAGCTGCTTACGCTGTTCCTGAACAGCTTTAAACTTAGCTGTATGTGGCGTACTTGGTCCAGAGCCATTTATATGCCCTCGTTTCGACTGGCTCGAGCCAGGACTATTGGCTAAATCTTTCGATTGCGGAGTGCCGCCATTTTGGATTGAACTGCGACGTTTCTTGTTCTTGTGTCCATTTTGACCGTTTCGAGAATGGTCAGCGTTTCCATTGACGATTGAATTCTTCCGCTTGAGACTGTTTCGTTTAGACTTTTCGTCATCGTCGCTCACGTCGACCCAAGGGACAGATTTCGCCCGCTTGTGATTTTTCTCGGTCTTTACACCATAATAAGCAGGCTCCCTTATCTTCTGGATGGTTTTGGTGGAATATGTTGTGGTTGGCATTATACCAACTGGAGGCAAAAAGCTTTATGGAAGAGGACTCGAGAAACCAAGCAAATGTAAGAGAACGAATGTCGAGCTTTTGGGCATGAGAGACTGCGATTTCGACTTGTCCATTGTCCAGGAAAAAAGTCAAGTTGCCGAGGGCTGTGTGATAGTCACGTGATTGTGACCTCCTATCCGCGTCACGCGAGTCGCGAGTAAATTGGGTGAATTTGCCGAACACCACTTGGTTCATGTTCACGACTTGCTCATAGTCTTTCCCCAACATGAGCAACAATCCTCCTTGGTATCCCCAGCCAAATCATCACTATCCTCAGTCTCATAGTCGTCAACGTCTGCCAGATCAACGTCCTACCAATTTTCCAAGCGCAGTCCCAGATGCGGTTCACACTGGTCAGAGACTTTTGGCGGTCTATCCACCGGCATCCGCGACGCCTACGCATCATGGTAAGCACTGAAATGCCCCTTAAAATTCTTCCAATACTCAAATTTTTTTCTAGTATCTAGGCACATCAGTAACATGACCTTGACCGGCGCCCCGACTTTTCCTCAGCCCAACTACTATAACACACACAACTCAAGTTATCCGCAACCAAATCCACCTCCATATTCAGACTATGATCAACAGCTACGGTACCTGTCATCCTCACAAATGATGGTCGATGATTCCGGATACTGGAATGGCACGAGAGATGAGGCTGTTCGTATGTTGAACGAGCAAACCGATTCGTACGTGTTTAACACGCGCATATATTCTGTTTTAATCTTATACTTTTCATTAGTACATATCAATACACCGAAGCCGTACAGTGGCACGCACCTACTCCTACTTCATCTTTCCAGACTGCACCATTTGCTCAGTCCGTCTTTCAGCGCACTGCTCCCAGCACCGCGTACCCGACACCACCACCTCCGGGGATCAACCCCTCGTCTTCTTCCCTGGCATATGCCTTAGGGACCCCTCCGATGCAGTCCCAGTCCCAGACGCATACAAACCAACCACCTACCAAAGTGTATCAGCCCGCGGAGTCGCATGCATTTTATGAAGATTTCCTTGAGCGTAAAGCCCTGGAGGTCAATCCGCCACATAGTTTACCAGTTCCTGTTTCCCGCCATGAGCTTGCGCGGCCGACCACTCCGCCACCTTCGAAGCCAATGGCTCCCGATTCCAGTCCTGATCCTCTTGCTTTGCGGTCTAGTGTTTCGCCAAGGGCCATAGCGGCTTCCGTGACGCCGAAAAAAAGAAAACCTATTGTTTTCATAGAGTCCCCGTCCATCAAGCGTGTGCAAGCATTGAAAGAGTCCAATCATTCTATCAGCCAGCCGAAGACACCTCAGATGCCTAAGACTTCAGCCCCTCCTACCCCAAGTTCGAGGGCCAGTTCCTTCTCGAACATGTCAGCTACGTCGTCAAACAATATAACTCCGACCCACAAACGCGTCGTGAACTTGGCATACGTTGCTGTGCCCCCGAGTCCCTGGCTGACTCCATCGTCTTCCCGCAAGTCTTCCGTCAAGACCGATTCAGTTAGGAGCAAAGTGACCTTTACTGATGCCCCAGATTTGGGTGGATACGGGTCAGAAGAGGAAGGGCCATCGAGTCCTACTAAAAGATCCCTCAACGATTCCGTCAAGAGTTCTGCCCGTCGTACAGGAGATAGGGATGAGCGAGGTAGTATTAGACCCTATTTTCCCTTACTCGTCACTAATATACCTACTATATCACTAGGACCGCTTGAGAAGTTAACATCTCTAATCGAAGATGTTTTCGAAGCTGAAGACACATTACCATCGGAGCTTGAGACTTCAGATCTAAACCACGAATTCTTTTCACTTTTGTCTTCTGATTGTACTCGACCCTGTCTGTCCTCTTCCATCATCCGCAAGTTGACAAAGTACATTGGTCATGTTGCTCGGCCTACGAAAAGACTTCGTCAAGCGACCAACGGGGTGCTGGGAACTCCTCGTGGAAAGGGCCGTATGACAGACTTGGATAGCCAAATCTTATCGCGTTTACTGAAGATCCTGGAACGCAGCGTCAAGGCCGGTGAAGATATTGATCCGTTCGCCTATCGCGTTCCTCCGACGTCTACGAAAACCTCTCCTAAGAAACCGAGCACTAAGAAAGTCTCTAAGCCAAAGAAAAGTGATCGGGCCTCCAGGTCGCTTACGCCCAAAGGCGCCGATGAGGAGGCAGAGGATGTCATCATGGAAGATTCGAAGACCACTCCAGTTATCGATCTTGTGGATCTCAATTTTGATAAGCTTACGAATTTGTTGGATATTGCACGAGACAGCATTCTTGCGGCTGATTGTTGCATAGCTTTGCTGGGAAGTGATAGGCTCACTAAACAGGTAGGTTCAAATTTTCCCCTTCAATTATACCTTTGATATATTCTTTCTCGCAGCTCTATTCCGAAGAGCTGATTACGGCCTGCCTCAACACGATTAAGAATCAACTTACTAAGATTCTCTATGCATTCGTGGAGGCGTCGGCAGATAACGGTACTTCCCTAAGCACGAGCCCATTGCTTTCGAGCATCGTCAAGAATACCACCTCCAGTGCCTCTGGTCATCGTCGCCAATTGGGCGAACTATTCCAAGCGCTGTCAGCTGTTATTCCGCGCATCAACAACCTCATCAACGCCGAATCTGTCGCGATGTCGGACTCGATTATCATTCAAGCGGTGTATATCGCCATCGGCCCTTTCTTTGTCGTCGACGTTGGCGGAGAAACGGACGCGAAAGGCAAAAAGGAGAATGTCATCATCAAGACATTAGGGAAAAGTGCAATGAGAGGTCTGCGATTGGATGCTCTTGCTTTGATTCGAAGTGTAAGTTTTATTCCATTCACAATTGACGACAATTCCTTACGCGCGTGAACAGATTTTCGCGAATCATGAAGACCAGCGCTCATGGATTATCGAGGAGATCTTAACTTCGTTGATCAAACTCAACGACATGAAACAGAAGGCTGGCCAGTTTAGGTATGTCCAGCCTCCTTGGCCATTTCCACTTTTACTTCTCTTAGTCACTTTTTCAAGGTTGCGAGATGGCCGTGCCATTCGAACAGTATCGGCTTTGTTGCTACAACTCGTCCAGACCTCTGCTCACGACGTAAGACTTGAGGCGAAAAGGATCAACAAGTCTCGTCAGAACAAATTTGCTTTGCGACGTCAAGAAAGCTTTTCCGAAAGCCAACAAGCCCCGCCCGAACCTTTCCTTGACGAAATTGATCAAGAGGTTTGTTTTTTTTTTATTCTAGTTCATCGTATGATAACATTTTTAATGTTGTTTGAAGGAACTTCAACTTTATGGGACCGGATTGGAGTCAGCGACCAAGGCTGCTAAAACGATTATCATTTTCTTGACGCAACGGTATGTCTAGCGGTACTTTTCTTTGCCTTGATTTTTACCTTCGTTCTAGGTCTGGCAAAGGCAAGGCTACAAAGAATTCAAATGAGGCTGAATATCGTGCCATCTTCGATAACTTGATCGATGATCTTCTTGTGGTTCTTTTCTGGCCAGAGTGGCCTGCTGCGAGCCTCATCCTGAGTATCGCCTCGAAATTTATGGTGAGTTAAGGTCACTGGATTGCTTGCAACTCTGCCCTGACAGATCACCGAATCAGGTTTCCTCTCTCGACGATGTCAAAACAAGCTCTCAAACCGATAGCAACGCCGCAAAGACGATGGCTTTGGATCATCTCGGCGTCATCGCTTCTCGTATACGCACAAGCATCCTGAAAGTTCAGCGCGATCCTCCCTCCAAAAAGGCTTTGAAACCTCTTGATGAAGTAAGCAAATCATACTCGATCTCGATATATGCGCCTTATTTGACTCTATTCTCTCTCTCTAGATTGTCTCGAATGTCGATCTGAAAGGCTTGAATAGATTTTTGGATGCCCATCAGGCAGTTGCGTCCCACGTATGCAAGAGGTCCTCGGAGGACCAAGCGTATGATGTGAGTTCTGCGAATACATTTCGTCAGTTCTTGATTGCTAACTTTTCTGCGCATTTTTGTTCAGAGTGCACGAGAGTTGACTGCGGCCACTCTTGGGCAAGAGCTTGCTGCTGCTCTCAAACAAGTGCATCGCTGGTTAGACAATCCTGACGCGGATGACGACCTGAACATCAAAGATCAGACCAAACTGGAGGCGTTTGGGCAAAGGCTGAAACTTGCGTTACGGGAGGTGTGGAACGATCCCTCCAGCGATGTCTTCGACATTGGGTATGCGGGCTTTCTATTGTAATCTCTGATGGCTGCTAATTCATGTTGCTTTAGGTCGGCAGAAGAAGTTCAACGAATAGATAGATTGTCAGAAGAAATTGGGACCATCCAAAGTCTTCGCAACTCTTTCAACCCTATCCTGAGCATCATAGTTATGGCTTTAGATGCACCTGCGATCTTCATGCGAACCAAGGCCCTTCGTGCCCTTGGGCAAATCGTCACGAGTGATGCATCCATCCTCTCGAATGTGAGTGGTTCGGTCTTTGGGAATCATGTTCTGTGGTCTAACTGATGTATAACAGCCTAACGTTCGCCGTGGCATTGAGAGCCATCTTTTGGACAGCTCTCCGGCTGTTCGCGATGCTGCAGTGGAATTGATCGGAAAATATATGATAGAATCTCCAGAGGTCGCAGGTGATTATTATCAAAAAATTGCTGATCGTATGGCAGTAAGTGCCTTCGTCATTCTTCTTTCTCTTTCGGGCAACTGATGATACAAATAGGATACTGGTTTGAGTGTCCGAAAACGCGTCATCAAGCTTTTGAAATCGTTCTATCCTGTCACTAACGATACTCGCCGGGTCGACATTGCGACGAGGCTCGTCCTTCGGATGATGGATGAAGATGACACGGTCAAAGATCTTGCGATTAAGACGATTGAAGAGCTGTGGTTCCCACCTGTACTACTTCCTTCGGCCTTGAAATCGACGCGCACAGCGACGGCAGGAACCAACCCTCGAGATAACAGTGCGCTCGAAAGCAAAGTCTACGTCATTATGGGCACTTCTGCGAATTTCAAAGATCGACAATCTCCTCTGGAAGACGTGCTGCACAAAATCATGGCAGATAAAGAAGGGAACGAGAAGAATTCTCTGCATGCTCGCTATGGCGAGATTTGCGAGTCGTTGATCGATGGACTGGTGGATGCAACAGATCGCCCTGGATTTGTGTGTTGATTTTCTTTCTTTGTCGTTTGTCTGTTTTTGCTGAACTTGCTCGCATCTTACCAGACTGTGATAAACTGTATCAGGACCATATATCTCCTTACATCTGCCTACCCTTCCATCCTGTCGGGTACTTCTGCCTCTACGCTTCTTCCATACCTCAAAAATGCTACCACGGTAAGCTATTTGGTTTCTATGAAACTGGTAATTCTGACTATTTTTTCTCAGGCTGAAGAGTTGGCTACGTCCGATTATCTTCTGAAAATATTCCGCGTGTCGATTCCTCATATGCCCAAGACCGCAACTAAGTTTGGGCAAGAACTGCAGGCAGCGCTGCAGCCAATGATCATCAAACCCTCTGGAGGCGGTGGTGTCCAGGTATGTCGTATTTAGGTTGTATTTTTTTTCTATTCTTATGTTTTCTTTTCAGATTCTACAGGAAGCCGTTGGATGCATGTGCACAGTTGTGCAGCATCTCACTCATGACTTTGTTAGATTGGTCAATTTGCTCAAGTCCTGCAACGGTACGTACCCATGGTTAGTCCGTGAGTTTTACATCGCTGACGTCGATCGTCGTCTAGCTCGTCTCCAGCAATCTATCAAGCGACCAGCCGCTCAAGAATTGAGCCCAAACGAAACTCGCGCTCTTGTTATTCTTATCTTCATCGTCGCTTTGCTTGCCGAGAACTGCAATTTTGATACATTACGCAAGGAAAACCCAAGTATGTCTTGATCATCGGCTTCGCCCTTTCCCTTTTACTGATCTATATGGTAGACCTCGCTGCTGATCTTGATACGATATCGACAGGCTCGATAACCGAACACATTTACAATTTATTACTCTCGCTGTACGAGAAATACAGCAACGAGTCACTTCGGGGCCGGGTCTTGCAATGCTTAGGTGCGTAGGAAAGCTATCGATTGATGTTATATGAACTGAATAAGCAATCCTCTAGGCTTCCTTTTCCGGGCTCAACCAACATTAATGACAATGGAACGATCAGCGCGCATTATGGACGGAATCTTTGCGTCTTCAGAAGAAGAAGGAAAGGGTCGTTTGCTGAAGATCATCCAAGACTTCCTCGTTTCCGAAGCTGCGAAACATAGCGCAAAGGAGAAAGGTAGTCTCGCTTTGTCTGCGCATTTGATAAGTGTTTAACATCATGGGTTAGAATCAACGAAAGCCAATACGAAAACTGAAGTGAATATGGACGAATTGGTGGGCAATACCGACGGCTTTGCGGATTCCGGGTAAATATATTAAATTTAAATTGCTGCATTCCTCATGCTCATTACGTTCTTATAGTGTTAGCTCCGCTATCGTTCAACGCTACTTGGACCATGTCCTGGAAGCGGCCCTTTCTTCGCATTCGCAAATTCAATCCGTTGCCATCGACGTCTTGAGTTTCACTATCAAACAAGGACTCGCTCATCCTCTTCAGTCCTTCCCCATCATCGTGGCTCTCGAAACTAGCCCCGTTCAATCCATCAGCAATCGAGCCAGTGCCCTTCATGCAATACTGCAAGGCAAACACTCTTCTCTTTTGAATACCCGTTACACTGTCAGTGCTAGAAAATCTTTCGACTACCAGAAGAAGATTACAGCTGGTGTCGTGCACGGTAAGTCGATCATCGAGTTGCTTTGTTAGTATGAGGCTCATTTGACATCAATAGGCTTTAGGATGCAACCGACGCCGGTTGCTCTTCTTCAACGCTGGTATTCCCATGTCCGAGAGAAGCGACCTG
Source organism: Psilocybe subaeruginosa (assembly GCA_027604855.1). NCBI lineage: Eukaryota > Fungi > Basidiomycota > Agaricomycetes > Agaricales > Agrocybaceae > Psilocybe > Psilocybe subaeruginosa. Next base: position 27,266 of record JANCIO010000111.1, read on the forward strand.
CGCGGCAGGATTTCTTAAAGTCTTTAGTGAAGACTTTCCAAGAAAACCCAACCTACGAGTCGTCGCAAGTAGGTATTCTTACTTTCATTATTGCTTCGATTTTGACCCCTCCATTAGGATGATGTCAGTTATACGAGATACATGGCGGAAAATTTTGCCACATTCGACTACAAAACCCTGGAGGAAGTCCTCACAGTGATCAAATATCTCACTAGTGTTTTATCCACTACGGGAATGCAGCTGCTGGAGATCATCTCTCCTTCCCACTTGCTTACTCACTTGCATGGTTCCCAACCGGTACCTACCAATACCATGGAACCACAGGCGGTATCCGTATGTCCATTATTATTATCCCCGAGTGTCTCTAAAACTAACAATTTTGATACAGGACGAAACTACAAACAAGACGCCGCAAGCCGTCAAGACCGAAGCGAAGGAGTATGACAAAGTCTCGCTCATGCGAACGTCGGTCATTGTCGCTCTGGTCATGTTATTGAAGGCACATCTCAAAGCACTCTATTCCCTATCTGAGGAGTACGTCTTTCGGTTTTAAATACTCTTCTAAACCTCACGAGTAATGTTCCCCACAGCAAATGTAACAAATTCGTTATCGGAAAGAAAAGCGCCATTGGAGATAAACCCGCCACTAAGCGCTATGACGCTCCCGTCTCTTGGGATCGTCTTACATTTGCCACAACCTCTCTACATACCTCCGAGGACGCCGATAAACAACGAGCTACAGTATGTTCATTTTATTTATATCCTCCATTTCTTTCCTGACCCTGATTTATAGTTCCTCGAAATTTGGAACGCGGATGGGTTAACCGCCGAACCCGAAGAAGAGGAATTCCTCTAATGCTCCCAATTGCATCACTTATTTTGTTTTCTTGCTTTTTTCGACCCTCCATTTGCTAGATTGTCAACATCCTGCTTTCTTTGGGCCTGTGTGTCTCATAGTCGTATTATTATCCTTGAAATGTTGTATCCTTTCTCCCCACTGATACCCATATTCCACACTTCATTATTCATGCTTAGCCGTATTTACAGTACTTACTACATACATACTCAAGAACAAACTTCGTCTCTGCTGTAAATTGATCTCTAAATGTAGACATGTAACTATTGTGTTCATGCACAAACCACTCAGGGAAACGGAGCAGGACGAGCAGAGCATAAGAAGAAATGTAAGACGGACTCTCGATGGGTCAAAAATGTGTAATAATTTTAAAAAGACAACCTCTAGAGAAGATACTGATTATGTTGATGAAGGTTGTTCAACCCTTCCGTCCACAAAGACAACAGGACCTTTGGGAAAATCTCCAATGACCTGTTTCACGTCTTCATCGAGATGAGGTTCATCTTCATACCTCCATTCTAATTCACCTCCATAAACGGCTGGAAGGTCACGGGAGTGCACAAGTTCACAAAGGGCTGACCCTGGATCTCTTCCCAGGACATGTATCTTCTTTCTTGTGCCTTCGTCGAACCAGCCCTTATCCAGTTCGATGAGGCGGATATTTCTGGGAGAATTTAACGGTGAAACTTACCTTTATCCAGTTCCAGATGGTCGGGAAGAAAGATGGAGAGTTTACGATGGCGATGTGATGTAGAGTTTCGGGGTAGTTGGAGGTGGAAAGACGGGATGCTTCTTGCAAATGCGTTCGTAGCCGCCACATTGAACCGAAGGAGGCGTTGTCTAAATCAATGATGGTCGTCGTGGAGGAGACGGGGATCGGTGCGGTTGCGCGTGGTAGATGCGAGCAGAGTGGGAATGTAAAGCGGGTCATGAATTCATAGAGGATGATGCTAAGGGGAGAGATAGTAAGATTAGAAGAGAAATGTAATGGGGGGGATAAGGACTTGCATTCTATGGTATCTGGTTTCCGCTGAAATCGCATCTAGTTGTTGTTGTACAGGCTCTAACGACGCTAGTCGATACACATATAGCGGAAGACCCAGCTATTCGGTAGTTGGATACATAAGTTTAAACGACGTGGAGAATTGAGGGAATACGCACCTTATCCCGTCGCCCTGTCCAACGTGGATAGAAGCGTCGAGAGAGGTCAAGATCCTCCGGGCTTATTTCATGATATAGCTTGGAAACATTATGTTTCTTTCTCCAGTTCTCCGTATCTGCGAATTGTTTCTGCGCAGTAACAGGATTAAAGTTTCTTGCCCGGAGAAACCGTCTGCATTAATTTTCCAATTAGAAAAGATGTATTCAGTTTCAGTTTCTTCAGTTTCTTGACATTCATTCGAATGAAATGCAATTGTCCAGGGGGTTTGGACAAGTATGGGGTCACGAATTGGTACTCACAGCAATGTAGCGTCATCGTGGGACGCCTTCACGACATCGGACCCCTCAACTGCAGGTGTATAGAGATTAGCTTTCGTTAAAATGTCCTTGAATGTTGCTAATGCCTGCTCCTGGGTTGGATTAAGGTTTCCGAGGTGGCCACTCAACTGATGTGCCAAACTCGAATCGCTAGGAGACGCAGAGCTAGGAGCACTGCTTGAATCGTCCATTTCTATAACAGTAGTAGAGAAGAGGTGCAGTCAAGTGAAAGATGGATCTAATTCCGAGTGAAAGTTAAATATGTATTAAGCAAGGATGATAAAGAAAGCCATATTGCGCAGTTGGTGGGAAGGCATCGACTCTGCTGAGTCATGCTCATTATCCAACCTCCCATGTCTACCAGAGTTAGTCCTCGCATAATAGGGGTCGCCGAGTGTATGTATTCCAGTTGTTTGGTATCTAAAAGCGCCTATAGTCTGGTATTCCAAAAGCTTCCAGTCGTGGGGGAATTCATCGTAACCACAAATTGTCAAACATTATGTGGCTGTGTTTGAAATTTTGTCTCCTATTCGTAGATTTCTTGCATTAACTTACTGTAGATCGAAGACGATAGAGTTGCATGCTGGTGCGATTTCGACAGTAACGTCTTTCCGATTTCAATTTCGAAGCGCCGGGCGGTCGGGTCGAACTTGTCTAAGAAATCCTTCAGGTTAATAAGATTAGTTGCGTCTTGAATTGCGACATGAAATGTGTATATGTAATACTTTAGAAGAACTACATTAAAGGATCCAGAAAACATTAACCCTCTCGAATTTCTGTTAGCTACGCTCTTCACCGTAATCTGTTGGCAAGAATACGTCAATAATGGGTGACCATGAGGTGCAACAGATTTATAATCCCAATGCCCATAGGATTATTTTATTTTATTTTTCGTTGGGAAATCTGCACGAGGATCGGTTGCGAGTGAAGTAGACATGCGGTAAGGAATATCTCATTGGTTGGTGCGTAGACGCCACATCTTTCGCATCCGATTCTAAATTTGAACTATGCAGCACTGTCCGATTTATAAGTGATCGTCCGCAGTTACGCAACAATCGGCTCCCGATGTATACTTTGCGCCGCAAGATTTCCTAATATTTTGAATAGTGTTAGTCAATGGCCACTTGATATTAAGGTTTCAGGTGCGCGCTGCCTTCATTTATTAGTCAAACTGCTTTGGGGCCTCTCCATTGCATGGCGTCCCTGGTTTCTTATCTTTGGGATATAAAGAACGGAAATTGTACCTCAGTCATCCCTCAGAAGTCTTCTTATTCCCTTCGTGTGAGCTTTGCACAAGTTTCTACTTACCGCTTGGATTAACTTAATAACCGTTCTAATCATAGTTCCATCTTAAGTTGTGCTTAGGTTGCATAATTTATTAACCCCCAACAATACGCTCAATGACTTTGGAACGAGCGGATCCTCTGATTTTGCCCCAGGAGATATCAAACGAAATTATTGACTATCTTCAGCTTGACACGGCGTCGCTGAAGCATTGTAGTCTCGTCTGTCGGTCATGGCTGTTCGCCAGTCGAATTCATTTGTTTCGGGAGCTGGTTTTTACTCCCCAGAACGCCTTCGTGCTTCCAGCATTAATAACAGCACTTCCTTGCTCGACCATACCGCCTTACGTCAAGCATGTCGAATTTCAAGGCGTTGGGCATCTTTTTGGGTCTGACTATGCCAACTCACAATTTCTTTGTCATTTTTCATCCACCATCACCCATTTGCATTTACACGACATCACCTTCGACGACTTTCACTGTGTCCTTGACGTCATTTGCACGTTTCCATATCTTCAGAGTCTTGTACTCGACCACGTATATTGGGGGAAATCAGGAGACACGCGAGGTGGGATATGCAGAATGCTTCCTTTGTCCGTCGTGCATTTGCATTTGAAACACATCAATCTGCAACAATTTACGTCGTGGTTGTTGTTACATCAAAAAGTGCCGACGGTATCCCGCATCGAAATTGGACCAATCGAGGAGAGAGACGTTCTATCTGCTGGAAAATACTTGTCTCTTATTGGCCCAACGATAAAGCATCTGTCCTACTCCTTCGGTACCTGCGAGAACGGGCACATCTGCCTGTTCGAGCTCTTTCCAGAACTAAAGTCTCAAGAAACACTGGAGCCCGACTTATCTGAGACGACCACACCTGCCTTGCAGTACAAGAAATGCTTCGGACTTTCTGCTTGTGTCCACTTATCGACCTTCACCAGTCTCCAATATCTTCGTATAGACGGATTTCTGGATATAACATCCCCTCATAGTAGTACAGCAACTTTCTGGGCCCCTCGTTTAGTCGCTTCCATCAAGTCGTACGACCTCAGTCACATCGTGCTGGGGCTCAACCTCTCTAGAGCTGGCGATTTAGACATGTATAATATCAACTGGAACTATTTCGATTTCGTTTTTTCCGACGACCTGTACTCCGGCCTGCGTAAATTGGAATTTGAAGTGGAAGGGAGGGCACAACTGGATAGCGTGGCGAGCTTGTTGGCTCTTCGACTTCCTACGGTCTCCAGTCGTGGTATTCTTCGCTTTTCCAAAGCAGTGTAACCTGAATGACTCCAGATAGACATTCTCCGACAGCTCTTAGTCATCTGTTAGTACAGAATGTCTTAATAGAATGGTGGTATCTTTTGCTTCATAGAGTTGATCTTGGATCCAAACTCTACTACCCGAAGTGGTACCTGTATAAGATTCGCGACTGTAAAGAAGTACAGTTTATTACAACATCCGAGTCCCGACCAACGAGTTCTTTGATTTCGAATCTTGTGCAAGTTCAAGAACTTGATGAGAACTTATATGCGGCTGAAATAGTCCAGGACAAGCTTTAATTAATGGCTAAAGTATCAGTGCATGCCATGAACTACTTCGAGTTTACCCGATAATAAGTCAAGATGGCCAATATAACAGCAACTCACAATAATTTTCGCTAAAAGTTGACCAAATATGGAAGTTATTTCTTAATCAGGCCATTGCATACCACTATTGTTGGATTATTGTGTTTACGATTGTATTTGCCATAAACTGAGTGAGACAAGAGCAAAAAACTACAACTTCTTTAGGTTTCAATTGAGACTAAAGTAGCTCATATGCATGACTGAAATGACTACATACTAATCAATTACACAGTGCTCACCCTTCCATTTCTTGTTCACTTTACTATGGTCACTCCTATTTCCTACTTTATCCTGGTGTGTACACCAATGCTTGTCAATTTAATGCAAAATTATGGCCCTACTAGTTTCCTGTAGACACCTGGGGCCACAGAATGTGTGCTAGACAGCCTGCAAAAATGCCTGGGTATGGGCCATTGAGTGGGTTTACTGTATCATATCATATGGTACAGTGTAGGCTGCCCCTCATAGAAGGAGAACATCCACTGGTTCGGAGAAACCACTGAACCCATATGAAATGCTACATTGTAACTGTACTTTGTATCATATTATATGTTACAATGGTAGTTATAGTTAGATATCTAGCTGAAAAAGCATCTGATAGCTCAAAAGACCTGAACACTATCTGAAATAGAGAATATGTAGCACCAATATCGACGACTGAAGCAATCAAATGAATTTTGAATGAATCATCTGAACCATACGGACGGGCAAATCAAGGGACCGTGGGTGCAAGTACAATGGCCAATAACTATTTAATACACAGCCGCGCTTTGTCACACTCTGTGACTTGATAACTCTCCCTTGATGGTCACGTGCTTAATAATGGTATGACGCGTCGCTTGTTTCCAGAAAACTCTACCAAGACTCTATCACAACTTTTCAACGATTATTACGATTGGACTCCCTCCCTTGATCTATCTCATAGACCGTGTTTTGATATACTTGAATTTTATATAGTAATGTCTGCCCCAGTTAAACTGTATGTCTATGATCTCAGCAGAGGAATGGCTCGTCAACTTTCTCGCCAGCTAACTGGGAGACAAATAGATGGAATATGGTATGTGATACGCCTTGCTATTGAATGACAATTGAATTAGTCATGTGCAGGCATACTTCAGTGGTTGTCTTCGGGAAAGAGATATTCTATGGCCAAGGAATTGATATAACATCGCCCGGCCGCTCACACGTAAGTGTTTTGGAACTTTTTACGTCAAGGTTGCGCTTATACTTCTGTAATTTAATTTACAGCATGGACAACCTCTGACTGTGGTAGATATGGGAGAGACCTCTTTAGATGAAGAAACATTTAACGAGTATTTGGATGAGATGCGGCAACATTACACAGCCGACAAGGTACGACATTTGGATCAAATCTAGAGACTCGAGAAAAATGTGCTGATGACTAACGGCTTTGCTCAGTACCATCTTCTAGGTATTCGTGCCCTTTTATTTTGAATGTGATAACAGCTGCTTATTTCCCCTTCCACGCAGAGTTCAATTGCAATTCATTTAGTGACGACTGCATTGGCTTTTTAACTGGTCAAAGCATACCGTCGTACATCAAAGGTTGACCTTCTTCCAATTCAGTTTGTTTCCCACTGATAATAACATATTGGTAGATCTACCTACTGACTTCTTATCAACGCCATTTGGTGCAGCGCTTCGTCCCACTATCGATGCCATGTACCGACGTCCTACCCCTGGCCCTATACCAACCCCCGCCAGTGCTGTATCTGCATCTCCAGACCCTCAACTCGCCTCTTCCATTTTGCAAGCGGTTGCATCTCATGCTCAAGGAAATGGGTATGCTCAAGCGGGCACCAGAGCCACAGAATCGCTTGCATCGCCGATTCATATAGTCACCAATCCTGCCTCCTTCAACGGGTTTCTGAAAAGCCACAAAGTATCCGTCGCATTCTTTACCAGTCAGACCTGCCCCCCATGCAGGGTGATCGAACCTGTCTTCGAGCGTCTTGCTGAAGAGAAGGGGCTTCACGATAGCAGAAATGGGGCTGCTTTCGCGAAGATCGATATTGATGTGGGCATGGGCAATGCTCTCGCTTCAGAATGGAACGTTAGAGCTACGCCTACATTTATGTTTTTCTTAGATGGAAAGAAGGTACGGAGTATTTCTCGCTTCTAACGCATGTTTTCAATGTTTCTTCTAGCTTGACGAATTGAAAGGCGCAGATGCCAACGAGCTAAGGTCACAAATTGATTTGCTACTTTTTCAAGCCTTCCCCCGTATGTCAAAACATCATCACATTGCCATTTTCAATCATCTGACATTTTACATTCGCTAGCACATCCACATACATCCATATCAATGCCTGCCGTTCAGGCCCTATCCATGAATCCTATCATATTCTCACAGGTTCCATCTATTGACACTGTACTGGCCAAGCTATCTTCATTCATAGATGAACAACCTACATGGCCCGAATCCTCGAAACAATCGAAGGCAGATGTCAAGGCAGTACTCTCAAGAACAGTTCAGCCATATCTCAAGTCTAGGTTTCAGCCCCCTACCCCAGCCACCAATCCACTTCCATCAGCAACACCATCCACCCTAACTGCCTGGGGACAAACATCTGCTCTTCTGGCCTCAGCGCTGCCTGTCGAGTCTCTATTCCCCTTGGTTGATATGTGGAGATTGGCATTCCACGACCCGGCGGTTGGTGCATGGGCAGCTACCCTTACAACTACTACATCAGCCACCGATCCTATCAGGGTATTCCTCCCCAAAGCCATCAGCACGCAAGATACCGCTTCTAAGGGAGCCCGGAATTACACGCTCACCGTGCTCCGTCTCCTCTGCAACGCCTTCTCCAATGCAGCTCTTGCGCAGAGTCTGCTGAGGAACAACGAGTCACGGGGGAAGATTAGTGATCTTCTCGTCCCAAGCTTGTTACATTCGGACCCACTTGTGCGCACGGCGTCGGCCAGTCTCGCGTTTGATATCGCTGCTGTGCTACAGAAGGAGAGGGTAGAATCTGTGCGAACTGGGAAAGGCATCAGGGCAGAGTCTGAAGAATATCTCGCAGATTGGGAGATAGAGATAGTGAGCGCAGTAATCGAGGCTGTGGACAGAGAGAAGGAGAATGAAGAAGTCGGTAAGTTCTTGTTCACAACTTCTCATTGATCAAGGCAGAGCTCATGTACTGATACTGGGATTATAGTACACCGCCTCACAGCAGCGCTCGCGTTCTACCTGCGTCTTTCACCTCAGTATGAGAGCCAACTCCAACCTCTCTTGGAGGTTCTGCAGAGCAGACAGCTACTCAAAAGCAAACTTGTCAAAGGAGATGGATGGAAAACGGAAGGGGGTATTGGAAAGAAAGATGTTCGAAAGCTCGTGGAGGAGGTAGCTGAGAAACTGTGTGCGTGAACACCGAATTGAATGTTGTATAATTGCTTTTTGTGTTGTAAAAGGCTCATCGCCGAACTTTTTGGCCCAATCTGACTTTGTCAGGTGTATTCTATAATCGTGTTATCCAAGCATGTTCGTTCAAGGTAGAGTTTTCTCAGTGCACAACTGGTGGCTGCGGCTGGTTTGGGCGTTGATTGGTGATTCGTCATCTCACGCGGTCTACCTGCTCTATTGTTTCTTCCACGAGGTCAGAACTGATTTAGCTTTGCATGCATGGAATAAACCGAAGGGCTTCAGGCAGCCGCTCTAAGAAATATACAATACAGATTCTGGACACCCAAGCCCGGGAACCTTCCGATATCCGACCCGGACAGACTCGGACTCGGATGCGCATTTTAGGTCGAAAGCTGGTATCTGGCACTGATATATGTTTCTCTGTGCTCTTGGTTCATGCGAATGACCTCTACGGGCATTATAAGAGCAAGAGCAACCAAACTTAACATCCAAAGCTCTAACTCTCTTTCGCTTCCAGTGACGTCGAATACGAGCGAATACGCACTCCGTTTCGGGTAATTTTCCGTATCATATCTGGGTTATAAAGGGGGTAAGTAAAATCTTGACTCGACATCACAATAAGGTTTCTCCGCCATGTCCTTGACAAGCCTTGACATTCCTGTCAATTCGCCCTTCGACGCACGCGCAATTTAACGGCAAAGTACTTGTTCAGTCTTATTCAGCGCGCGATTGACGGTGTCTGCTTCAAATCCTTTTTGTCATCACGGGTAGAATCATCAAATCGGGAAATGTTTCTTTTTTCATGTGTGTGAGATAATCTCTGTTCCTCAGAGATCCAATCAATCCTAGAAGGCATCATCACGACGTTGCCAAAAACCCCAGTAATCAAAAGTATGCCATGGTACGAAGGAGGATTAGAAGGCATCGAGAACACAGTACTTTGTTAGTAATCTATGTTTTATGCATTCCGTCTGACGCTGAATGGCCAGACTGACGTTTGCATCAACGTTGTGGTATCTTATCTGTCTCGTCATCTACAGTTATTCCAAAACTCAAGAATTTCAATAGAATCATTCCCTCCATCCCCCGAGGCCCAGAATCAGCGCATGAATGACCTTTTTTCTAATTGTTCACCTTTGGAGCTTCCTCCCCGTCAGTCCGCTCGACTATAACCTCCTCTCCTACCATTTATGTCCAACACAATTAGAACGAGTCATACCCCTCGCCCGGTCATCCGATTCTATTCAGCTATCTTGTAGGGGATCACTCAAATTGCTTTGACGAGAACCTATAAAATAGGAGCCCCTTGCCGACATTCTCCACAGGCTCAAACAGCAACCCAGCTCTGGTTCCACCTTGACCTTAGACTCCAACGTCCCATTCATCCTCATGGACGCTTTCAACGCAGTCGATATCACCTCAATCGAGTCCATCGAGTCCACCATGCCCTCTGACGGCGAGCGTAATGGATCAGGAGGAAACGCTTACTGCGTCATCGCTTAATGGACTCTACCTTTGAGTGTCATTGCCCAGGAGCATTACATTACACGCGTACGCTCATGAGACAGGCTCCTATCGCTTCATTATTAACCTCCTTTTTGCAACACAGATAATCATCATCATACAATCGCGCCGCATTTCTGTTTATTCATTTGCATCACCAGCATCAGCATCATCACCATAAAAATCATTATCATTGCCATCTTCATCACCATATGTATATCATATAACATCAACTTCGAGCTTCACATAGGAGGGGAAAGAAGGATTTTGCTTACCTAGGCATTTCTAGGAAGCCACCAAGTAATATAGCTATTTCGTCTTCATCATTATTGCTGTATTTTTATGTTATATTGAACGAGGGTTATTCTTTACTGTCGATGTCTTTGGCGCATAGTTGGATAAAATAATCCTAAAAAGCATAGATTTTTATTCAGTATGAAGTTTTTGAATCACTAGAGTCATTTGATATTGGCCCTGAGGGAGGTAACCGGTAAACTTCCAGTAAGCAGTTGGATTTGACGCTCAGATGAATATCTAAAATTAGAACAGAGCAATACCTATGGTCGCTTTTAAGGGTCAACTCGGGTCGAGCAGAAACTCCGTGACTAGATTGAGAGTAGAACAGAGCAAAAGTGATAATTATATTCAAAAATGGGAAAACTACCAACGCGTTTTTCAGGCTCTGGAGCAGAAGCAATCCCCTTGAAGTCTTCCAGGGATACGCTCACTGCTACTAATGATGAGATCTGAGGGCTCCCATGCAGCGTCTATGCCCGGATAATTGAACAATATAGACATAACCATCTCTGACACCACCAGACAAGCCGGCTGGGGAGACATACACCACACATGACAGATCGTGGTCAATTCAAGACGTCTGTAGGGCTGAGTTCTGATACTTCTCAGAACTTCAAAGCTGGGGCGGATCTAGTGAGATATATATATGCATATTCTCATAGAGTCAGTGGCATCGACAATTGCAGCAGCTCACTTATCCTCGCCCATATATTGGGCGATCGCATACAGGATGCGGTATAAGGTGCACAGCTCAGCTCATATTACAGTGGGTATCATCGATGATGACTGTCTACACTTGAACAGCACAAATTAGAGTAAATGAGGCTGCCCTCTAGTACAAAAAAATTTCCGGAGCTAGCGACTCATTGACTCCGAGGGGAGATTCTCTGACCCCTCGTGCTGTTCCATCGACGATGACTCGATACCAACATCGCGAGGGGCTCCAGGTTATGATTCGAGTTATGACACGATCGATCTATAAATAACTACCACGCCTATTCCTTATTTGGTACTACATACATTCAAACCCCGCTATCGTACTCCGGGAGATGCCGCACAACACCTGTTGGAGCGTCTATTCATGCTGTTACGAGCATTTTGCCCCAAACAGACATAGGAGTAGACATGGTAATGTCTTACTTGCGCTCTTTTATACTCGCGAGCGAAATGGAAGTACGCTATTGTATCGGGGTTATTTTCAACTTACCAATCCAAATTTTCTGGAAGTTTCACGAAGTTGAGAAAATGAAGTGGCTTCGATTATGTGATGCAATTGTACTGTCATTCCGTGCTCCAACTCTCCGGACCAAGCCATTTACGTCTCTTGTTTGGTTCTCAAATACCCTCGCTACAGCTAGATTTGGATCCGTTTCAATCATCCAGGGATTCCTGACCATAACTCCGTGATGTAATATCTGTGTAATGAACTACTCCAGCATGGGTCCCAGTATCATCAATGTAATGAATCCGAAAATTCGTGTTCCTATAAGTATAAGATGCTCGGAATGAATCCTTTCCAATAATCCATCTTCTCTGTCTATCTTTCCCTGCCTCTACTCGAACATACGAACGTTCTTCTTGAAACCCCCCACCCCCCACAGATTCAGTTAACGCAATGGTTAAGACAGCACATGGAGAATCCCGCCACCCAGTGCATACACACCGCGTCATTACTCTAACACTGACGACGCTGCTGAGCATTGCCACCTTGGGTCTTCTGGCACATTTGACCAATCGGTCGCGCAGCATTGGCAATGTCACCAACTGGGAGGTTCTGGGGCTTGTGACATCGACCCTCACAATTCTCACCTTCCTATTCCTGTGAGATTCTCGGATTTCAGGTTGCAAGTTCATTTCTAACCGGCCTTGAATTGCGATATAGGTTGTTGGCTCCACGACTAGTTCATCTCATCACCGAGCTTACACTTACTAGTACGTCCTCCATTGCACGACATCCTTTTCGGTTATGTCTTACCATTCCAATCAAAAATAGCGATCTTGTTTATCCTTTGGGTTGTTGAGTCTGCCCTTGTTATTCACGTTGAACGAGCGACTTTTGGCGGTGCCAGGTGTGGTTTATTCAGTATCTGTAAGCTCCCATTCCGAATTTTTACCCTTACTTGGAACTGACTTCCTGCGATAGTCAGAGTAGCGAATATATGCTCCGAATTGAGGGCAATAGAAGCACTGTCTATTATTAACTGGATACTTCGTAAGCCCATGTTCTTGCCCCTTTTTCTCACTGAGCTCACGTATGATTTATTTAGTTCTTTTCTATATCATCCACTTGTTCATCTACGCTATCCGCTCAAGGTCTCGCGTGGCCGGACGAAGCACCTGGCACCAAAGAATGAGCGAGAGGGGCCGATACAACGACGGTCCTGTAGCACCAACCAACGGCACAACTGCAACGACTGGAGTGAACAACTACCCTGCGACCACACAAGTCTGAGGGATGACGATACCGATGAAGTCATCAAAGGGTCCGAGCAAATGTCTCCATTTTCGACTTTCTTTCCAACTTATTAGTTTCATTGTACGAATTATTCAGACACGACTTTACAGCTACAATGTAATAATGAATTTACTATATGATTGAATGTGCCTTTTATTTATGACCAGAACGACTCAGTACAAAAAGAAATGACCATGGTAGTCCCCTGTGCAGCCGTTTGTGTTTGGATAAACATTTATTAATTTCGAAAAATATTTCACGGTTGATATTGGAACTGAATATATACAGTATCTGCTTCTTTGAAGAGGCTGGATAACTTGATTGTATCTTCTCAAACTGCTTGTCGGGAATCCACGAACTTGGTGATATTTATGATGGCCTCCAAATCAACCTTCAAGAATGTTGTAATAAAATGCGGTAAGTCATACAATATAGTCAGATAGACCCGAGAACGACAACAAGCGTGGGATTAATGTTGACGGAACGCTATGGCCGCAGGTTAACCCCGGTATGACAAACTAGCAGGGTCTTACGGCTAAGCGCTCAAACTCAAGTCCAATATTTGTGTCGAAGACGGGTATTCAAATATTCAATTTTTACAAGCGACGATAAATGATATAGTACAGAATGAAATAGACGGGAAACATAACTAAAAGGTGAGATAACAATAAAACGACAACTCAAAGTAAAAACAAAAACAAAAAAGGCCCAAAAAAGGAGGCGAAAATAGTGATTCCGAATTCCAAATCCTCCCATTACCACCCCGACACTTTAGACTTTGCAACCGACGAATCCGATCCCATCCTCTGTAATTGCCTCGTCACCAATCCCTTCGTAGGTGATTCTGATTCCATCCCCGACATAATCGAGTCATCGCTGCCGACCGGGCTTTCGTCCCCAAATAGCTCCTTCAAAATCGCCATCTTGCTCTTCGACATCTTGCCAGACCTTCGGATAAGGTCAGGAGAGGTGATATGGTGCGGGGTGACTTGACCCAGATGCGGGTCGTCGTCGGACGACATCGAGCGTGCAGCGTCGGATGAGGGGGCGTCAGAGTCTGAGAAGATAGGGTAGGTGTATGCTTTAGGGAATGGCCGAATGTTGCGAGGTTTTACAATAGGCAATGCAGGCAGTCGATCCAAGGCATTTAAACCGTAGAAGTTTTGCTGGTCGGGTTCAAGGCCGTCGTCGGCAGAATGGCACCTCTTTCGCTTCTTCGACGCGCCATCCAAAACCAAGTCGGAGATGCTCGCAGACCGTCTAGGCACCTTTGTAAAGTCAACCTTGCGAGTGTTAGTGGGTGTGGTCATCCTCGACGTCGCCGCCACCGCCGTCTCTGCCCCATCGCTGTGTGTAGATCGGGCTTTAGACGCTGAACCATAGACAATAGGATTCCTCGCCGCAAGACCGTCTCCTCCATCTTCCTTTGTCACATCGTCCTCTTCCTCCTGCCTTTCCTCTTCACCACTACCGATCTTCGGGAACGGCACATCCGAAATCAACGTTGTCTCGACCCACCGCTCATCTTCGCTCTCATTGCTGCTCGCACTAGCCACACTGGCCACCGGAGACGGGAACCTCGCCTTCTTCGTAACGGGCTTGCCCTTAGGCCTCATCTTCGTCTTCAGCTTCTTTCCCGCAGCTGATGAAGATAACGCCCCCCGCTCCGATGTCTTCTCGTGCTCATCCTCCTCGTCATCAAATCTCCTCTTCTTCCCGCTCGGCTTCAACTCCGCGATGCGCTCCGCAACAGATGCAAGCACGGGCACGTCGTCTCCAAAGACGTTCTCCTTCTCGCTGCTCTTCTTGTCATCGCCGTCGGCCGCCATCAAGCGTCGCCTCTTCAAGGGTGAACCGCATAGTTGGATAGCAGACAACGGTGTCCTCCTCGTCTCAGAGGACGAGCCACTAGAACGCCTGCGTCGACTGGGAGATAGTGGTGTCGAAGGCACGATGGGGAAGCCACCGAAGATTTTATGAGGCCGTTGGGGCGAGCCAACCCTCGACAATGCTTCACGCTTCATGATAGCAGTAGGAGGCGTAGAGAACGACGCCGATACAGGTGTTCGTGGGGATGAAGGCAGAGGAATGAAGGCGGACGCAAGTGGAAGAGTGGTTGGCTCTTCGGTTGTAAGAGAAGGAGGTGGCAAAAGACCGACGGCCTGTAGACAATGTGTGATAGTGCCCGACCACTCGCTTTCGGGGATGTGCATGCGGGAGTAGGTGAGTTTCCAGTAGTCCACAAACGATTCGGCGGCTACAGCCGGCACCTTCTTCGCGAATATCGAGTCCAGGATATTCCTCAATTTCTTAAGATTGTCCAATGACTCGGGAAGCACCTGGATCCTGACAAGAATATGCTGGTACAATGGAATAATCTAAACAAGCCAGCAAGATCAGGAACCGCATGAAAAAGAAAGGAAACAAATAGAGCCTACATCATAATTGAGCTCATTATCCGACCACACCCCACACTCATCCGCCAACCACAAACACAAACCCTCATCCAAAACTTCAAACAGCCTCAAACAAAAGTCTTTCGGACAATGCTCAATCAAGCCCGCGAGCGAGCGCACCATCCACATCGACACGCTCTTCACACGCGGCTCGGGAGGGTACGTCGCGCGCATCGTCGTCGACGCCAGCTCGATGACCTGCAGCGGCAGGTCCCTCCACGTCGAAGCGTCCATGTGCGAAATGAGGAGATCGACAAGACGCGTAGACGGTGCGGAATGCAGGCCTGGAGTTTGGAACTGCGAGACAAAGCCTGCGACTTGATCGAGCACGCTTCCGCTATCCTGGTCGGCATCATCGAGCGCCTTGGCTGTAGTGTACCTAAGCAAGTCTTCCCAAGTGTCATAATCGACGCCAATAGGATTCCACGAATGCCTATCACTGAAACCCAAAGCAAATAAAAACAAGTCAGAAAACATAAGACCCAATTCACAGAAAAAAACTACCCACCTGAACGGCAATCCAAGCAAAACCACACCCGCCTCCCAGCTTCCTTTCATCTCGACCCACGTCCCCACCACACTCCTCCACACAGCCCTCGTAAAAGCCGCATTCCAAATCCACCTCGTCGGCTCCCTGCCCTCCTTCACATCCGTCTCCACCCCCCAGAACATCTTAAACGCGCCGACATCACACACGCCCAGCACATCCACACAAACACCCACCCACGTGGCTCTCGCGCGTTCGCCCTCCTCCACTGCCTCCTCAGAACAGCTCGTCGTCGTCGTCATCCTCGCAATCTCTGGTACAAGCAGTTTCTGGTTCCACACGAGCGCCTCGATGAGCGCTTCGCCCGCGCCTTCGAGCAGTTTGTGCGGGACGATGGCTTTCATAGCTGTCCAAAGACGGTATATGACGCGCAGGCGCAGTTCAGCGTTCGTGCACGTCGAATTGCCCAAGTCCGGGATGGTGTCGTCGGAGTCGAGGGTACTCGCGGCGGCCTGTTCGTTTATTTTCTTAGGCTTCAAATCTAGTTTGGGGTCCCGTGCGATGTCGACGAGATACTTGACAGCGTTGGTCGCGAACTCGCTGATGCCTTTCTCATCTTCGTCTTCTACAGCAGAAATAAAAACAATCAATAAATCGTTTATCGGGCATATGAAAGCAAAAACAAACCTTGCAGCAAGCTAACATTCGCCTCCAGCAAATTCGACCAAATTTCAACAAGATTGGCCTATAAAAAATGTCATTAGAAATTATATAGAATGATGAAGTTAAAACCGAGACTTACCGGTACAGCAACCTCATCAAACATCTCAAGGTGTCCCAACGCATTCCTCCAACACCCAAGCAGCCCCTCGAACACCCACTCCTTCGACATCTCTTCCCTCGTCAACAGCCTCACATCAGGCGTCTGCGCAACCTCATCATAAAGCGGTCTCACAGCCGCTCCCAAGCTCTTAAACTCCGCCGTCAACAGCCCCGGATTCGCAGAGAACAGACTCCTAGGTAGCAGCAATGCCAAATCCCAGTCCTCCGGCTCTTCATGGTCGGCGTGGGTGATGGACGTAATATGCCTCAGCGCGTCCATGCCGTCCACACACGGATGCCCGCCGCGCGACGTCATCTTATCCAAAATATCAATCGACAGACGTAGGGCCTCCTCCGAGTCGCGTCCTTTCCCTGAACAATCCTCTCCCAAAAGCGCAGCAAGCGTTGAAATCCCCGCCTGCATATCTACCACCGTCATCATCACTTTACAATGCACCCTCCTCACATGCTCCGCCACCTCCTGATCCGCCGCGTCGTCTCCGACCTCCTCTTCCCCGTCCTCATTTTCTTCAATCAGAGGCGGCTGGAAGTACGACCACGTCACCGTCCGCCACGCGATGCACACCAGCGCGCGCACCGAGCTCTTCTTATGGCGGAACGCCAGACTGAGCAGCGCCGACACGATGCGGTTGACCTTCGCGTCCGTGCACAGCTTCGAGCGCAGCAGCGCGACGAAGCTCGCGAGGACACAGACGGCCCACACCGGGCCCTGCGCGACGTGCGCAGGATCCGTGGCGCCTATCGTCGTCCGCAGCGTCCGCACAATCAACGCCTCTGTCGATTTCGATGGTGATTTGGGGTTGGGCGTCGCGACGGTGGTGAGAAAGGCGGCGACGGTGTTCGCGATTTTGGTGTGTGTTGTAGATGGCGGAACGGCGGGTGATGTTGAGCCGATAACGAAGCCGCCGAGTGCGTGACATGCTTGGGTGCGGAGAGCGAGAGTGTTGGCGAGTAAATTGCTCAAAACGGATGGAAGTACTGGGGTAAACGCCGGAATAAAAATGGCAGGTAGATATACGCATAGATCGTGGATAGCCTGAGAGAGAGAAAGTTAAACGTGAACACGTGAAAAAGATACTATATGCACCTTCAAACCATCGCTGGCAGAGCCTTTCTTGCCCTCTTTGCCGAGCTCGCCATCTATACCTCGACGTATCGCGTATGCGATTCTATCCGCCGCTGGTTGCAATACGCTGGCGGGCAGGCGCTGGGTTTGAACGAGCCAAATCGCGAGAGCGCATGTTTTACGCGCATTCGGTGTTGGAAGTTCGTCTGCTAGTGGAATAGCTAATATTGCTGTCAAAATCTGACCGAGTTGTTTCTCTGAACAAATGGTTTAGATTTCGCGTCGTGACGTGACATACAAGGGAAAAAAACTTGCCATGGAAAACTGAATAGACGGCAGGAATGGAAAGAATAACGGAGAGTAATCTAATAACTGAATGCGATGTTGTGCACAAATCCCGCGCGTACTTGACTTGTTCTGCTGTCATCCCGCCCTTCTTTTTCGTAGGACTCTTCTGCGGTGATGGAAGGTTGAATTTTGGGATATCTACCGCGTCTTCTTCCTCCGAATTGACGTGATGGAGCATAGGGTCCACCAGTGCACGATTGATATCACGTACGACAGCATCAATAAACGGCTGCGTATTCTTTCGCAGGGGTTGGAACAAGGGCCACGATGCATCTGCATCCGTAGCATCTGAGACACTAGTCCGAAGTCGTGCTGCGAGGATGTTATATCCCGTAATGAGGTCGTTAAGAGATTCCACTTTGTCAGAGTGTCCGTTGGAGAGTATGAGAGACACGGGGTGGTCGAGGTAATGTAGGTCTACGAGGGGGTCGGAAGGTTCTGGGGTGACGTCGCGTTGCTTGGGCACCGCTGGCACCGCTAGCACGTTAATTTGTGATGATTTCTTAAGAATCGACTTTGTCGCCCTCGGCCGGTGTCGTGAAGAGATGGTAGTAGACTTTAGAGGTGTGCCAAGGCAGTGAATGGAATCCTGGGATGCCCATACGACGGAGCGCGTGGAAGGACCTGCGACGGGTGCTGGAAATTTGTTCTCCTTCTCTTTGTCGGCTCTGTGCGACGAGCTCGGCGGGGTGAGAAGGGACATTGTGAGGAGCGAGGAAGGTGGAGGGGTATAGAGAGAATGAGGATGGAGGGATAGAAAGAGAATAAGGATGGGAAGGAATAGTAGCGCGCGTGACGGGAAGTATAAGTGTAACGCAGTCACTCATTAAACGCGTCTTGTTTACGCGTTTACCGCGTTATTTGGATTTGCATGGTCTTGTTATTCACGTGGTCGCTCTTATCATGTCTCCGAGTTCCCAGTCCTTCGAACCCTGCAAGCGTCGCTTATCTCATGCTAGCAAGAAGAGACGCACTGCTCTTCATTCACTGGGTGCCTACTATCCTGTTTAGCTTAAACATCGGCGTCACAAATAAGGCCATACCTCAGGTGGTAGCCGAGATCACTGGAGCCCTTCAAGTTTAATACCATGATGGAGGTTTTTTCACAAATTTAAAGAGAAGCAATTTCATGTAAGACTTCAATGTTTCTAATAAGCAAATATTCAGGCAAACTAGATATAGCTTGAAAGAGGTAGCCAACTGCCAGTGTACTCGAGTGTCTCCAGCCAAAGCCGGGTCACGTGTCTCTTTCCTGCCTACAGACCCTCCATTCGAAAAGCGATAACAAAATATTCTCCCTCCAGCGTAGAGTTTAATTAGCATTCAGGCAGCTGAAAGGATTTACTTTACTTCCAAAATTAATTTCAATAACCCGGTCGTCGCGTTGTCGTCGCGTCGAGTGAACGTGACAATATTCAAGCTCCGCACTTTACATAAACATTTTCTGACGCGGGACAAAAATAGGGCTAAAGCGCTCCGAGTCGGCGTTTGAAATTTGAATCTTTGAATCTTTAAGTTTTCGTACTGTGCAGCAGGCGAGTTGCTGTCTAAACACAAACATGACGGTATGGTGCCTTTTGTATAAGCTTCTATGTCTGAACTATGGCCATTCTTATGCTGATAGCATCAAGATATAACAATCAATTTCTCGCTCATACCAGGGGAGCCAGGAGACCCTCTCGAACGATTCAATTTCTGGGACGCGCCTTCTACTGTGCAATGGTTTCAAGACCGTGGCTATACCCTATATCAGCGCGAGCCATATGAAGTTTACAATGAGGTCTCGCTTGCGACGTTTCCATCTAATCCACCTGAGGAGGGGTCATCCGCTGAATATCCTTATGCTCATTATGATCTGGACTCTGAAAATCCTCTCCGAACAAATGAATATCGGGTATGTCTGCATTGTATCTCTCATTGATTGAGCCGAAGTTTACTAGTTCTGTCCAGGGAAAAGTCGTTTTCGCGCAAGATTCACTCAATCGTCACGTAGCAATCAAGGTTGTACGAGCTAACACTGAGGAACTAGCAATTCTGCACTTCTTGAAGCAGCAAGATCTAGATACTATGAGAAACAATTGCATCATCCCCATTCTTGATATATTACCAATCGAAGGATTCTCTTTTGTAGTGATGCCTAGGTACGTTATCTGTCTGTTATGGCTTATGGGCCACAGTTGATCTGTTTTGTTTCAGATGGGGGCCTGCGGTTGAATTTCCATGGCCCGAAACATTAAGGGAAGTACTGACTATCATGCTTTCATCACTCAAAGTATGTGTTGTAGTACGCTAATGTGTTATTGGTGACTAAATACTGTTCCAGGGTCTGAAGTTTTTGCATGAGCACAACATAACTCATAGAGTGAGCTCTTACGAATGGCGACTTACGTTTCATATTCATTTTTATGTAGGATGTCAACGAGGGTAATTTCTTGGTTAACCATTTTGGCGATGATTGTTGGGTGTTCGACAACAAACTTCGAATCGACTTGCGGTCGAGAGATCGCCTACGTTATGCGATCTTCGACTTTGATCACGCAATCAAATTACTGTCTGGAGTCGATCGAACCAAATATCGTCTTCCATATCACAGGTCCTGGGGTACGATCAATGTCATTGGCGACACAGCTCAAGGCGAATATGATTTCAATCCATTCGTGTTCGATGTCGGTGCACTCGGAGTTCATTTAAGTTTCTCCTATCAGGTACGTTGTATCATTTCCTTCAGCGATATTCTTTGCTAATTTTATTGGTAAATGGTCACTGAAGTATCTAACTCCTCGTGTCCCTATGTTTGCCCCCTTTTTTGATAGGCTCACGACTCGAAATCTAGCTTTTCGCTTCACTGCCTCCGAAGCTCTCTCTTTTTTTGAAGATATGGTATCTCAATTATCGGAAGCTGAACTTGATGAGTTCATAGAACGCAGAAATTTCAGTACTCCACAAGATAATTATAATCGGTGGGCGCATGTCACACCTGAATTTGCTCGTAAATGGGCACATTATAGAGAGCCTCCTATACCCTGGACCACATTGTTACTGCGTAGGGTCTGTCAAAATTATTGGGGCTGTCATACTGTACCTTGGATTCGATGTTTTTTATCTCGATTATTCTTTTTCCTTTATCGCTGCTACCGCATTCAGGTGGATTAAAGTCAAATAATCCGTAGGGCTGTTAGCTTGAAGGTGAGATGTGATGACAATGGAGTGACATTGAGTCGGAATTGGGATTCGGTGTGGCGTTAAGTATGAATAGGAACTTCACTCATTATTAGCTTTTATTGAGTTATACGAATTGCAGTATCCTACAGTGCTCCTTCATATGGCTCTCTACTCTTACCCGTAGGGTTACCATGCATGATAGTAGACTGCTACAAGACTGCTAAATACAATACGACTACGTACATGACCGTGTTGCAATTGGATCAAATGCTGGATTTTAACCACCGAAATAAAATATGAAACTCTGACTTCAACAGAGTACTGATCCAACTTGGTTTTAACACCCAACGTCTAACCCGTCTTTCTCAGTTTATCCTTGAGTTTACTTACAACCTAGTGTTCGACAACAACCATTCGAACCGCTTGCTTACTCAGAGACATCCACTCCTAATTTTGTGAACTTC
Source organism: Psilocybe subaeruginosa (assembly GCA_027604855.1). NCBI lineage: Eukaryota > Fungi > Basidiomycota > Agaricomycetes > Agaricales > Agrocybaceae > Psilocybe > Psilocybe subaeruginosa. The sequence goes on from JANCIO010000111.1 coordinate 48,978, forward strand.
AAGAAACTAAGGGTCGTTAAGCTTGATTCGACTTGGGAGCGCTTTCTGTGGACCTTGATTTGGGCAGTATTCTTTCCCTCGTACGTAAGGTTAGATTCTTCAAACAAGTCTCGCTTTGAAGAGACACACTCTCAAACCATTATATAACCCCATACTCAATGATGACCTGGTACAAAAAATCTTTCTCTCGTACCAGGACTCTATAACTCTGATCTATCTCTGGGGCAGTTTCTGTTGTTCATTGTACCACACAAGCACACGCCTATGCATATCTTCAAAAATAAGAGGGGCTATTGGAGTACAGTAGTCTCAAAGTTGCTTTCCATTCAATAATACCTACATATGCTATTGTTAACGACGCCTGCATGCGCAAGATCTGTCTTAACGCCACGAACTGAGAAAAATAAGGTTTGAAGTGAACATCAAATGGCTTGAGGGAAATTTTGGATTGCAAACAATATGCAATGCACCATAGTTATTAATCGGTATAGAACCGGCAATCGGAGTTGAAATTGCTTGTTTACTACGCAATCGCAATCCCTCGAATTATATAGGTTAGCAGTTCAACCATTCGGTGCCTAAATCCTTAAACCTCCACCCTGTTGCATTTCTTGCTCTGCTTCGGTCGTATCTCAGTCTGAACATTAGCATGGCGGTATGCTGGATTTCTAGCAAATCTGGATCTGTACTTACCAATTTTTTCTTCTGATAGAGTCCAGGCATAACAGTCAACTTCTCACTCATACCAGGGGAGCCAGGAGACCCTCTCGAACGATTCAATTTCTGGGACGCGCCTTCTACTGTGCAATGGTTTCAAGACCGTGGCTATACCCTATATCAGCGCGAGCCATATGAAGTTTACAATGAGGTCTCGCTTGCGACGTTTCCATCTAGTCCACCCGAGGAGGGGTCATCCGCTGAATATCCTTATGCTCATTATGATCTGGACTCTGAAAATCCTCTCCGAACGAATGAATATCGGGTATGTCTGAATTGTATCTCTCATTGATTGAGCCGAAGTTCACTAATTCTGTTCAGGGAAAAGTCGTTTTCGCGCAAGATTCACTCAACCGTCACGTAGCAATCAAGGTTGTGCGAGCTAACACTGAGGAACTAGCAATTCTGCATTTCTTGAAGCAGCAAGATCTAGATACTATGAGAAACAATTGCATCATCCCTATTCTTGATATATTACCAATCGAAGGATTTTCTTTTGTGGTGATGCCTAGGTATGCCATCTGTCCGCCATGGCTTCTTATGGGTCGTAATTGACCTGTTTTGTTTCAGGTGGGGGCCTGCAGTGCAATTTCCATGGCCCGAAACATTAAGGGAAGTACTGACCATTATGCTTTCACTAATCAAAGTATGTGCTGTAGTACGCTAATGTGTTATTGGTGACTAAACACTGTTCTAGGGCCTGAAGTTTTTGCATGAGCACAACATAACTCATAGAGTGAGCTCTTACGAATACATACTAATCTACGATCCATATTTATTTTTTATTCAGGATTTAACCGAGGGTAATTTCTTGGTTAACCACTTTGGCGATGATTGTTGGGTATTCGACAACAAACTTCGAATTGACCTGCGGTCGAGAGATCGCCTTTGCTATGCAATTTTCGACTTTGATCATGCGATCAAGTTACCGTCTGGAGTCGATCGAACCCAATACCGTCTTCCATATCACAGGTCCTGGGGTACGATTAATGTCATTGGCGACACTGCTCAGGGCGAATATGACTTCAATCCATTCGTGTTCGATGTCGGTGCACTCGGGGTTCATTTAAGTTTCTCCTACCAGGTACGCTGTATCATTTCCTTCAGTAATATTCTTTACTAATTTTATTGGTAAATGGTCACTGCAGTACCTGACTCCTCGTGTCCCTATGTTTGCTCCTTTTCTCGATAGGCTCACGACTCGAAACCTAGCTTTTCGCTTCACTGCCTCCGAAGCTCTCTCTTTTTGTGGAGATATAGTATCACAACTATCGGAAGCTGAACTCGATGATGCCATAGAACGCAGAAATTTCAGTATACCACCAGACAATTATAATCGGTGGGCGCATGTCACGCCTGAATTTGCACATAAATGGGCACATTACAGAGAGCCCCCTATACCTTGGACCACATTGTTACTGCGTAGAGTCTGTCGAACTTATTGGGGTTGTCATACTGTACCTTGGATTCGACGTTTTTTATCTCGATTATTCTTTTTCCTTTATTGTCTGCTACCGCATTCAGGTGGATTAAAGTCAAATAATCCGTAGGGCTGTTAGCTTGAAGGTGAGATGTGATGACAATGGAGTGACATTAAGTCGGAATCGGGATTCGGTTTGGCGTTAAGTATGAATAGGAACTTCACTGATTATTAGTTTTTATTGAGTAATACAAACTGAATTATCCTACAGTGCTCTTTCATATAGCTCTCTACTATTACTCTGTGTGCATTATGAATGCAGCAGCACAAACATTTATTGACACATAGGGTTACCATGCGTGATAATAGACTGCTACAAGACTGCTAAGTACAGTGACTGTGTTGCAATGGGTCGAATGCTTGGCCTGTTGGAGTTTAACCACCGAATTAAAAGTTGAGACTCCGTTGTTAAATACAGTGAGTACTGATCCAACTTGGTTTTAACACCCAACATTCAACCCGTCTTTCTCAGTTTATCCTTGGGTTTTACTTATAACCTAGTGTTCGACATTAGTCGATTAACTCGGTTGCTTGATCAGAGACACCCATTACTCTCCATGGAAAACTTCGTGGACTTCTTCAAGAAGCTAAGGGTCGTCAAGCTTGATTCGCCTTGCGAGCGTTTCCTGTGGACCTTTCGTCTGATATTTTGGAAATATTCTTTCCCTCGTACGTACAAGGATTTGGAATGGGTGGTGCCATAGGGTGCCACCGACCACACAAGAATATTTTCAGGAGGTGCACACTTGGGTGTTCTTAGCGGTCTTTCTCCACAGGAATAGGATTGTTCACAACGACTTTCTCGGGCAAAATTCAGGATTGAATGCAATTGTAGGCCAATTTATCCTTCACAACCACAAAAGCCTATGCGTCCCTGGCGAAGTTCAATACATGCTTGTGCGACTTTGGAGCAGCTATAGCATTTCCCAAGGATGCTTTTATTGAAGATCTCGTCGCCAATGTTCCACTCAACTTTGAATTACGTGACTGACCATCAGTAGAGGGTCGTATAACCCTTTTACGGCTGATATGGCGCTTGTGGCGGACGAAAACTGCAAGCCCTAGAGCACATCACTTCAAGCTGCATAGGGAGATTTGGCGAAATGCGGGGTGTGTCTTTGATTCACAAGATCCTATCCAAGTGATGGATGATAACCATGCTTTGGATACTCAGGCAAACCGAACTAGCGAATAGGCCACTTCCACGCCTCCCCGGGAAATCCACAATATATGTAAATTTCTTCTTCGGGCCACATCTTTCGTTTATTGATGTGTCCAAAACACAGGGCCGAGAAACTGGCAGCTTATAGAGCTAGAAAGGCTCAAGAAAACTTAGAGCAGCAAGTTCATCTGAGCCGCCAGGAGCTGCCGCATCTGCTGCGGAGATGAAATTGGACTGGCGGCACCGTTCCAATCACTATGCTACACCGTTGATAGTTTGAGGAGAATGGTTACCGGCCGAGGTAGCAGTGGTTATCATGAATTTAGTATCTTTTGGGTCGGAGATAGAGCATGTTCATGTTGGAGAATAGGACCGGCGAAAGGAGGAACACACGGTGAAGACCAAGCTAGCAGAGACCACGGTCCTTTTGATGTATCCACAATCCTGAACTCGAGCGGAGGCCACTTTCTGCAGGTGAAAAGACCACTGAGGACTATCCTTATCCTTAAACGAAATTGCAATCCAGTGCGCCCGTGGAGGTCAGATGCAGTCCACAGATGGATCAAAGGTCCAAAATCGAGATATGGCGGCGATAGTTACAGAATAGACAAGCTTCCAAGGACGACAACATCAAACGTCTAAGGCAAACACGTACGGTTCCTCAACCAGTCTGGTATTAACCCACATTCTCAGTCAATCAAGACACCAAAGAAAAAACAAATACACTCACCAATAGTCACATCCTCCAAATGATCGTCAAAGTCACCAAAGGCAAAATGTAGATTCTGGTCTTGCACATATCTGGCCGCTTCTGATGGTGAATCTGCAGAGCTCAGCTGGAATTTGGATCCCGGTGTGAAAGGCAAAGGTTCGCCTGAAACAGGACGCCAAGTCGACGTCGCAGCTAACGGATGATAAGGCTACATATAGAGGTGGGTTCAAATCGTCGGCCTATGATCCCTATAGGAAATACACGCACCACCAAAGCCACTTCACTAGTGCCGATTTTCTGGCCATCAATCTAATCCATCCAGAATTGTTAAGTTGGCAGAGAAAGGCGACGATGCTCAACAGTAACAATAAAACTTGGACGAACCACAAAGGCGACTGCATCCTCAAATCCGGTCCTGATCCTACTCGCGACTTTCTCTCCAACAGGCGCGAGCGACGTATCGTCCACCCGTTCACACCCCTGATAGTAGCCCACAACCTTCAATCCCGACGTTTGCGCGTGCTGCGTAGCCTACAGTAATAGCATAAGTAGTATGATCTATTATTTTGAGCCCGTAATAAGTGTTAACACCAGCACCAGATCAAAAGCTCGACAAACTTGAGTCTAACCCACACCAAAACATGACTGGCAAAAAAGACGAGATAGGAACGCACCAAATCAAGCCCGATCTCCATCATCGGGCTCAAGCTTGTCCAATGGTGTAGCAAAGGTACCGTATCCTGAATAATGACAGTCCCTTCTGCCCCGTTTTGCGTTCCTAGAAAGACGCCGTTCACTGGTTGGTGCGGGTGTTTGGCAGCATGAAAGAACAGTTTGTAGTACGCCTCAGGCAGGATGACATAAGAGGGCTTGGACATAATGAATTAGAAGGGGGAGCTGCAAATAAGGTTCTATGAAAGGAGGAGTAAGAGGAATGTTCAAGTTCGCGGATGATCGACTTGTCGACTTCTCTGATCAGCGAGACTCAAGAGCGCGGCCTCAGGCTACCACGGTCGTATTAGGAAAACAGGGCGGTGTGCTAGTTGAACAAACAACAGTTAATTTGAAACCCCGACTCATTTCGCCTTCGACTGCTCCACAACTGCCCCAACGACCTCGTTCTGACCTCGCTCTGACCAGCCACCGCTTTTCATCAAATATTGTAGTCGCGGTCTCACATTCACTAAATCTAGTCGGTACTAATTAATAAGCTGTATGTTGCTTATGATGGCTTTGACGATCATTTGGAGGATGTGACTATTGGTGTGTATGTTTCTCTTTTCTTTCTGTATCTTGATTGACTGAGAATGTGAATCAATGCCAGACTGGTTGAGGAACCGTACGTGTTTACCTTAGATGTTTGATTTTTTTGTCCTCGGAAGCTTGTCTATTCTGTAACTATCGCCGCCATATCTCGATTTTGGACCTTTGATCCATCTGTGGACTGCAACTGACCTCATAGAGGCACTGGATTGCGATTTCGTTTAAGTAAAAGATTAAAGCAGCATTTTCAATTTCATGGAGTGGAGACTCTCGAGAGTGGCCTCCGCTCAAGTTCAGGACTATAGATATGCATCGCATAAATCCAACAAAAAAAGAAAAACAAGTCTCCAGCGCTTCATATTAACCCCAGCGATGTGCTTCGTACATCTACAAAATGTTATAGCTCCTTACAGTAGGGCGACACTTCCTGAATGTGCTTCTCAAACACGGCATTGTGCGAACAATGGGGCGAGGCTTAGGGACAGATCAGCGTACTACATCACGATTAAGGAGTGAACAATATCTTGATAGAGGCGCGAATTTGGTGGCCCTAGACATTTGTATGACACCAGTTAGAGGTTTAGACTCCCTTCAGGCACTTCTCCAAGGATATACTTAATCACTTCCCACAATATTCTTTGCCTATTTTAAAAATTGTTGAAAGCCTATTTGGTACCTCTACCTTCTCGTATTGAGTTACACCAGATCATTATGCATGCTTCAGTACTACGACCAGTGTCCCTGTATGTTTATGATACTGAAAGGACGACTCGGATGGATCCCCTTAGTAATATCACAATTGCTTCCTCAGGCTTTCCAAAGTGCTTTCGTCAAATTGAGGAATCAAAATTTTACAAAAAGCAAAAGTAGAAAGCAAAGTAATAAAATGACTACTGCTACCTCGGGCCGTAACTATTCTTGCTCAGGCTACCAACGCTTTAGCATACTGATTGGAACAGTGGAACAGAGCCCTCAGTCCAATTTCTTCTCGGTAGAAGATGTGACGGCTTGTGATGAACTTGTTGATTGAGCCTTCTCTCGAGCCCATTTCGCTTCATAAGCTGCTTCTTTCTCGACACTGTGTTTTGGACACGTCAATAAGTGAAAAAGGTGTTTAAAGAAGATACATTACATATATTGTCGATTTCCCGGGGGGAGGCGTGGACGTGGCCTATCCGCTAGATCGATTTTTCTGAATACCCAAAGCGTGGTTAAAGATATTCATTACGGTAGGAATGTGAACCAAAAACGTACCCCATATTTCTCAGCACCTCCCTACGAAGTTTGAAATGATGTGGTCTAGAATATGCAGTTTCCTTCCCTCGGAGAATTTCTTCAAACTGCAGTTGATTTTCAGGCTTGAGAGAGCGTTTCAGTTCCTCCGACTCCGGTTCCAACTCGCCATTTGGCAACACTAAAGGGGTATTCCGAAGAGTGTACAACGCCATATAATTTATCCAGACTTCGAATATAGAGGTGACGGGTTCCGTCACAAGCCCTGAGTTTGGATCAAGACGAGTTTCGATTGTGGAATCTAAGAATGCTGCCCTCGTGGGGAACCTTATGTTGTCAGGAAAGGGAGGAAGAGGAACAGAGCGACTATAGTCGCTCACGACGAGATTGAACTCGAACTCAGGGTGAATAAGGACTGTTTCAGGGTGACAAGTGTCCGTTTCCACAAGATCCAGGAAAGTTGAATTGGGATACGACCTTGTTTGATGAGGGTCACAACTTCTATGGTTGCTGAGATGGGGATGAATACCCGTGAAGATTCGGTACGGAAAGACACTAGTAATTGCAGAAACTGCTCTGGGTACGTCTTCGTTTGCGACCACTATATTCAAGGCAAAAAGTCCAGTCGGTACCCAGTGAACAAAGGCTAGTGCGTCTTCTCCATGAATCAAACATGGGATGCCAATCTGAGATAAGACGCGTGCGGGCCCGAGTCTTCCTTCCAGCTCGTCTAGCTCATAAGGGCATTCATCGTAGAAGTGAAGCATTATGGCTGTTGGAAAATATGGACAAAGGCCCAGATGTCTTTGGCGGGGGGCAAAGCAAGGCGGCGTCGCAACAAACCTTTTTATTGTTATCGATATTATATCCAGGCCGGGTTGCAATAGATCACATGTGTTATTGACAGATCAACATAATAGGTCGGAGTAAATACTAAAAATAGCGTTAATTCCTCTTACGCCCCCCTTTTCCCTGGACCATCCACATGATGTCCCAATAGTACGTTGCCTGTGTGCTATCGTCACATTCAAAGGATCAATCGATTACAAAATTTCCAGAAGAGTGGAAAGCTGAAGAGTGGGGATTGGATCCAGACAGTTTCTTCTCACGAAACGCGATATCCCAAGCGGATACCGGTTTAAATCTAGCTGCCTTGACATGAATCCAGATAGACAAGTACGGCCCACTCTCATTTTTTTCTTTTACGTGATAAGGCAAGCCATTTCAGTGGAAAAAGAGGAAGAGTAGAAAAATACACGACCACCCATTTATAAGTATTAATAATAGTAATGGGTGATATGGGTGATAAGATACGAGTCATTCCAGCACAATTTTAATCCCATAGACGATATCTCACTCTCACAGAAATCGGAATCTAAATTGCGATACCAAGTTACGAATTCCTATTTTTTGTCTAGATCGAATAAAAATGTGCCGATATTTGTAATTCACATAAAATTCCTATTACTGCTTCACAGGAAGGGATTGTGAGTCTGTGATCGAATATCTACGGTATTCTCGCATGATAATGAAAAGTCGGAGAACATCAGGGTTTGAAAATTTCTGTGACTAACTCGGCCTCCTTGAAAAAACATGAGTAGACATAATAAGTGAGACCCGGTTTTGACACGACTACAAAACTAGGGTTTGGGTGTAAATCGCCTCTTGAGACGCTTTTGCGACGGTTTTGGAAACGGTTTCTTTTGAGTGGGAAAACACCAATCCCAAAATTGCGCACACTGGTTCCCTTATTGTAATGATGGACAGAAAGTCACTTGAGATCTCCTGAGATCATTCCGAAGGTCTTATCGAGAAAATAACAAAAATCGGAACTGTCCTAATTTAGTTAGGTTAGGTTAGGTCCGCTATAATACATCCGATGTCAAGCCGAAAATGATACAATGACGTAATGTGGGCGCATGAACAGCCACAGGAAAAACAGGCCAAAAGGACTGGAAGGCCAGTGCTTGTAGTCAAACATCTTCTCCTTCGCAGTCCTATCATTCATAATTAAGGTCCAGGCTATCAGATTTACCTAGTATTTTTAGATCCAGTGACGATGGAATCAATCCAACCAGGACATGATAACTTACAACTTAAAACTTTCCAAGATTTCTCATCCATCTTTTGCAGCAGCAGACAGATTATTGGTTCAGTTACAGAGAGAAAATTCAGTATATCTGTGTTGATGACTAAGAATTATAGAAAGTTTTCAATCTCGGAATAAATTGAGTGGGATACAAGACACATACTGGGGTACCAGATGCTTGGAGGTCTTCGATTCAAATAAAAGACAGCTCTAAATCAGTGTGCCCATGCCAAATATTAATATTAATTTCAATCTCGGATTATGTATCAGACACATGTCGACATACAAAAGGCCTTCAATTCAAATGGAAGGTAGCTATATACCGATGTCCTGTCACGGCATTCTGATGTTGCTTCTAAAATTGCAAGTCCAATAACGAGACTTTAGGAAAAGTCAATATATATCTCATGCAATTAGCTTACAATAAGAAGATACGACAAATCAAGCTCTCTGATATTGATGATCTCTAGAAAAGTACAAGGGACTTTTGAGGGTTCGTTTATGCGCTCTGGGAAAGCGCCCAAAATGCTTATGTCCATTTATTCTTGTAAGGCACTGTGTAAGGGAAGTGCATTTCTAGGGTTTGAATACAGTTGGTAGAATAAATCACCAGACTTAGCGTGTCCAGGGAGACTCAGCTGATATCCTCCTAGCGATTCACACTGACGGGAACGTGTTTGTTCGTGAATGTCTGTAAATGAAGCCTCTTTATGGCTGGCTTATTCAACAGGGTAGCGATTCTTTTCCTTAGATTAATACCCCCGATAAGCAAATGAACCCCTTTAAAACGCGGTACACAGTAGTTGTATACAGACATCTGGACTATAAAAAGCTCATAAACATCTTGAAGGTCGTACCGTCCCTCCAAGCCAATACCGTAGAGCTCTGACCAGCGACATACGCCGGCTCACAATATCAATGAATGCAGAACTCAGACAGTCAAGGGATGTGTCAGGAGGTAATGTTCATCTAGCAAACGCGGCACATAGGATCTTCTGTGCTGGAGCAACCCGAAGGCGCAGCTGTTATGTTGGGTAGCAAGAGATATAGCAAAGTAGGTGCAGTTAAACTGACAAACCCTATCGAACTTACAGGGAAATTAAGATATTGCTATTATCATAACTAACTTCCCTCACACAGAGAACCTTGACACAAATTACATCGTCAGAACCAGCGAAAGTAGCATCCAAACGATCGCCTACAAGCCTGCAAGTGTCCGCTGCGACATGTCAGACAAGTGGCCGGAACGCATCAAGGGTCTCATCAATTATACAGAGAAATGAAGTAGTGTGGTATTCATCAACATTATCGTGCCTTACTCCTGGCGGACAAGATTCGCACATATAGCGCCCGATTGGAAAAAGGTCCTCAAGGCACAAAACGATTTGCACGACATCATATTTTCTATGAAGTCGATGTATGACGGTCTTTTCAAGCTCGATAAAGAGCTAAATAGCTTCTACACGGAGACTCAGTGGAATGCTGTGAAGGATGCCGTCCGGATTAAGATGGTGGAAGAGGAAGATGCTAACGCCGAATTGCTTGATTTATACAAAACGAAGCTAAAAATCAGGCATTCCAGTACTCCAGATCCGGAAAATCAATAGATCTGTTAATCGTCAATAATTCCGACCATTATGTTTTCATAGTTATATCACGCCGCCTTTCTTGTCGACATTTTTAGTGAGAAACTTTGAATAGTACGTCATGAAAAAAATACATTATCTATGCTGTGTAGAGTGAAAGGCAGAAATTGTGAGTAACGGTCGTAGAGGATGTGGCCTCCAGCATGTCAGCCCCTTAGCCACTGGCAAAAAGTGGTCTCGACTTTCTGGCGAAAAATCTGTGTTGCAAGGCCATCTAGAGATACAAGAGTTGTTGGATGGTAATACAGCCGAAACAGGTCAATAGCATGCTACAAATAAACTACACAAAGATGACAAGAAAAGAAGATGGAAGACACGGAAAGAGACAACAAAAAAGGAAAAAGGAAGATAAGGAAAGAAACATTAGGCGTTACTCGGAGAGGTAAAACACTCCCAGTATGGCACGATGCGCAGAATTTTGCCAAAAATGAGTTCTTTTTTATGCTTTGTACTTGCTGTTGTTGACGCCCTGAGAAGCACTCCAAAATCAGGTTTAATTGAGAAAGAGGATGGGAAGTGCCACCGGATAAGAATCAATCCGTTCGTCCTTTGATGGACACAAACAAACCTCGAAACACCTGACCAGTTAGCGCTCACTGCATAAAATGAGATATCTCAGTTTAAATAAAATTCTTTAGTAATCGGGTCTCGGGTGATACGTTGAATATGCGACTGGAGAGTATGATATCATGATTCACGGAAGATGAGTGATAGTGGAGTGGACTATGTTACATGAAGACGAGCAACGAGCACTGCTAATCGCGTACTAAAGATGACTAGAAGGATTCACGAGGGTTGACTGACTAGAAACAGTATTCACGAATGAACCAGGCAGGCAGGAACGTCCAAAAAGGGGGTAATATACAAAAGAGATGAATGGAGATTGAATAAAGGCTAGAATGGGGTTAAGAGATAGATGCGATGACAGATGTGTGTGATGGTCCAACTGTCATATGCAGATGGACTCATGACCATGCCGTTATCGCGTTGAGCGGGGCTAATGTGGTGGAGAAGAATCAGAATTTAGAAGAGGTGGAAAAGTGTGAAGTGCATGTCGTAGAGATGAATGGTGCTAGTGAACAACTACCTACTAAATGTCTGCAAATTGTAAACGAAGAAAATATTGCATCGATGGAAAATTGGGGGAAACAAAAAAAAATTGCGCAGATTAAATGGATTGTAGTTTGCAAGCAGAAAATGTCGATGTCAACGTCTCGTAGGATTTGAACCTCAACAAAGGAGAACAAAAGCCAGATGCTCGTCCATGAAGATGGAACAAACAATTGTCGGAGGGGAAAGATTCAGGAAGGTTAGATCGGGGTCGTGAATCGTTATTAAATCATGATGAGCATAATCATGGAGACCATGCATAGTGAAAGAGTCTTGAAGCTCATAAATGTGTTGTCAGCTTGATGCACAGACCAGGCTGCACTCGTCGATGATGCCGCTGTTGTAGACGGAGACGGTGAAGAAGAGGTAGAGGATATCGATGAAGATGACTCCGAGGAGGAAGACAAGGAGTCCGACGACAACGACGACGACACGGACACAGGAGAAGTAGGTGTCGGTGAGGAAGACGAGCTCGAGTCCGACACCGTAGGTGAGGATGTCGATCCACCTGTTATCACGGAACCAGTAATAGGTATAGGCGTGGTGATCAGCGTCGACGAAGTAGGAGTGACCGCTGTACTGGAGTCCGGTTTCGTGGACGAGGATCCGCCAGCGATTTGAGTGATGGCAAACGACGGACTCGTATTGCCGGAATCACCAAATACTAAAATAGCAATGATAGTAAGAATAGATTGCTCCTTCGAGGACAAGAATAGTACACGAAGTTGAGCAGATACTCACAGACGATGAGATAGTCTGAGCGGGGGGTGACGTCCGGAACTGTAATTTTCACCTGTCCATCCCTAAGTTTGAATCCTTGAGCGAGAGGGTTGTCTGTGATTGAAAGGAAAAAAGTAAGAGTTTCATGAGCATAAGTTCAAAATGGAATGATTTCAACTTTCGATCGCGATCGAAGCATCACAGGGAGAGTGTCAATGAGGGATGCGGAGCTAGAGGAACACGGTCACATCCGAGCTGAAATCACCAGACCCGCGACGGACGTAGGCACAGCGACAAGCAGCTAGAGGCAGCCAGTTCCCAACGTGTGGGTTTCGATCGCAAGGTATTTGCAAATCCTCGTCGAACTCCAACCGCGTGGTAAATATGAGCTAGCTAAGACTTACTGAAGTCAAGGTTCAAACTGTTGCTTGAGTTGAAGCCAAGGATGACCTGCCCAATTGGATTCGTGATTTGTGAATCTGGCGGGAAATTGGACGTGTCCCTATGGGTGGGGGCGGGTTGGAGAGGTCAGTTTTGTCTTCAGGGTAACATAGCATGTAAGGCGCACCAGGTCACTGTCTGCACAGTCCCAACAGGCCACACTGTCTGCGCGTTAGGGCTTGTAATCCTCGGGGCAATTACATCGCGGCGGGATAGGGGAGAAGCATTGACAGAGAGAGCCAACAAGGCGACTAGCGTGGTGAAGATTGTGAACATGGCGTAGTTGGCTCAACGTGCAGACTAGCGGGCAAGGTCGTCAATGAACGTGGACGTGGACGTAGTGGGGAGGACAAAGCGTCAACAGAGTTTCGTATGTTCGGGTCCATGTTTATACAGAGTAGCCCTGGAACCATGTGACTTTTAGGAATTGTTGATGGCACACCCACGCCATACATTGATACAATTCATATTCACGTTCTCACATATGGCGGCATGCTTCTTTTACTCAGGACAAGTGAACTTCTGACAAGCTCAGGTACTCAGACCAGTAAATCTGTTTATGGGCGTAGAATAGAGTGTAGAAGGGCTTAGACGACTCAGTAGATGCCTTCAAAGGTGTAAGCCCGTGATTCCAAAATCCGAGATGCATACAGCACAACTCTCGGAATCACAAAATCTCTCCTTGCCAAGGCCCAAGACGTAGTTCCTATTTTTCTGAGTCCAGGATCGACAGGATATGGATCCGCCATAGGTATAACAGCGCCTTACAGCATCAGACGCAATTACGGCACGTTGTCAGATGCAGTATGCACCTCGCATCAACAAAAGGCGGCAAAGTGTTTTGTGTTTGAACCGCTAAACCCGTTCAAACAGATTCAATAACGTGAATGTGAAAATTAATAGTGAGGAGTGTCAGTCTGAGGCCTGTTCAGCGCCTTCGGTGAGTAGGCCAGGCCGGCTGGAGCTGTCAGGGGTCTGTCCTCCGCGTTTCATACATGCCGCTTCTGCCTTCGAAGGACGTGTAATGGGTCTCCAGAGCCGATGTTCACTGTATTTTTCAGAGGCAATCAATTTGACGAAATCTTCTCGCCGAGGACGGTTGTAACGGGTGCAGATCAGCCAATGATGAAGTCAACTTGAACAAATACAAGTTGCAGTCATGATTACGAGGATTAAAGAAGAGTACTATTATCTACAGGTGTAGACCGGGGTGTAGAGGGTATTAGAGGGAATGTAAGGTACAGGGAGTTCGATAAAGTCCAACGATAGTCCGAGAAATGCAGGGTGGTAGTACAGCTTGTCGGGCCAAGAATTGAAGTGATACAGTACGCGAGTGTCCAAGAATTAGCGAAGAGGTGAATGCAGTGTCAATAAGGTTTGTCGTAAATGTGGTCAGGACAGGCCGGCTGAAATCATCAGGCGTCCATTTCATTATTTTTGATACAAAGTTCGTTGCGGACGGTCTGCAGAGCTATTTCCGATGGGTTCTTCAAACAGTTATTTCGAAGAAGTCACCAGTATTGCCCGAATCGCCGAAGACTGTCAAACAGAGGCGGATCAGTCAGTAACAAGGTATCTTGCAGTGGAGATTGTCAAACACAAATTTATTCACCTAGGATCTGGTAATTCTTGCCAGCTTCGACTTCGGGGACCTTCACTTGGTGAGAACCGGAGAGAACATCCAGATTATCCGCAAGGGGGTGCTCTATAAGCCAAAAAAAAAAAACTCAGTTATTTAGTTACCAAATGCGACCCAAAGTATAACACACCAAAGTCAAGTTTGCCGTTGGTGACAAGAATGATCTTTGCCTTTGTATTAGTGATCTGGGCAGGTGGATTCGATACATTCCTAGAGACGGATCACGTTGAGTAAATCTGCGCAAAGTCGTTGACCCAGGAGATTCGCATCCGCCTGCGTCCACCTAGTGGGTTTCACGTACCATGTAACGGTTTGCATGGTGCCCACTTTCCAGACCGAGTGGCTATTTGGGAGAATGACAGGTGGTACGAACACATCGCGCCGCGATAGCTCGATAGGGGCTCCAGAGACCAGGGAGGCAAAGGCGAGGATGGCAAAGATGAAGGTAGAAATGAAAGAGTTCATGGTGGTAGAGAGACTGGTAGTTTTGTATGAGGCTGTAGAGTATGTAGTGGGTGACCGGTGGGTGAAGAACATTTCATGGATCGACAGGAGGTTTTATATAAAAAACGAGACATCATTGGGGTCGGCAGATGGATCGGAGCGGGCTGTGTCGTTTCCACTCATCAACAGCGCGCTCAACATCAAACATTCCCACGCCTAAAATGACTCTTGTCCAATTTTACTTTCTGTCCCTGGATTCATCCTCAGTTTGCTCGACAGTTAACCTTCAGCGATAGCCTACTGCCATTGTCCTCTACTTGGTGCTACCGCGTTCCGAATCCAGTTTTCTGCGTCCCATGGTTCAATCATCTCAATCTATCCGGATCGAGGAAGCGCGCTGCCGGAAACCCCCAGCCTTCATCGAGCACGTTGTTAAGGTTCAGCCACAAGCAAAAAGGCTACAAGTCAACCTTTCGAGTGCTTTTGAACCCTGTATCAACTCTCCTGGAATATGGCTCCTCTCAGCATGTGCGACCACGAAGCTTGTTCTGAGTTCTGCGCAGTCGGCTGACTGTCGGATGGTGGGTTTTGCCAGTGAGGAAGGACTAGGAAGACTAGATTAAACATGGCCTTTACGCAATCTTTGCAGATAGAAGCGAACCCTGCACTGATCATGAGCTCTTTCTGCTTGCAAAATCACTAAAACGCCACTTTACCAGGAGCCAAAACACTCTATTCTGATTAGTATGACGAGACAAAGCATATCAGGGATCTTCTATGGCCATTAACACCCCCACTTCTACTATTGAATGTTCTCTGGGGTGGAGCTGCTTGACGCGTCTAGTGCATTCCTCTCAGTCTTTCTCAGAAATTTCCTCTTGAACTTGGAAAAATGAACTCATTCTCTGCCGCCTTCGTATCCCTCCTGACTCCCCATGATCTCTATTCTGATGTTTATACTCTCAAGAACCACCCATGATCGCATTTCCGCTCCAACCGAAGAAGTTGATGACATTCATTATTGGTGTCATCAATGCGGCCCAGTCGGACGCAAGGCATAGCTCACATTTCAGGCGTGCCCAGTGGGAGATAGGGAAGGAGGCCAACTCAAAAAAAATCTCCGAATCTCCTGCGAATCTCCTTTGCGCCTGCTCTTCTCTCCCGCTCAGGACTTCCAAGCTTCCAAAAAGCACTGTTCGAGCCGTTGAGCAAATCGCTCAAACTCTTCATTGGGGCCCGCGATGACCGACGTCGCACGCGGGGAACTGTCAGACTTCCGTGTGTGGTTTCTCACTGCCTTTAGCAGTGAAGATGTCGCCGTTCATTGTGGGATCCTTAAAGTCTGATGTTTGACGCGCGATTGGGAACAATGAAGATCCTTCGGTAGATCCAGGGCTCGGCGGTCTCTCTCTGTGCATCGCATCTCCGCCATGCATTTCAATTCGTACTGGGGTATGCCTGTGTTTTACATCCATGATATCACCAACGCATCATACCTCGCCCGAGGTACTCCATGAGAGTATGTGTTTCATCTCATAAGAATGTAGGGGTGTGGTATCCCGATATCCCGCATCCTTTCCTCAATCGGTATACTCAATCGCAACCGCTTATTTTCACTCGTTCTGTTTACTTCACCACTTTCTTCTTAATCAAGGGATTCTCGCACCAATTAGGGCAAGGATCGCAAGCTATGCGCTCGCTGCTGCACGTAATTCACATCCATCATGCTTCGCGACTCGTTCAACTGTATTCAGTATCCAATCTCTTGTTCATCGATTCGTTGGCCCTTTGCGCGCAGAACGGACACTGTTTGCACCCGGGACTGCTTATCGCCTTCCACTGCTTTCTCAATACACTTGCAGCATGTATCAAGTAGTAGATCTCTCTTCTAACTCATTCACATCCTCTAGCCAGTTCAATTGAATTCTGACTCTGTTCCTCTGTTCCGTTCCCCGCACTCTAGTAGGCGATCGTATGTGCACTGTGAAGCGTGCCTTCTGGAGAGGAGGCTGTAGCAGGATAGACGGCTATGATGCGAGTCACTCAGCTTCCTTGCATTCGGATTAGCGGGAATAACCAGCAGTGAATGCAGAGTAGCCGCACCTAAACGCCGACAGTAGCTTGTACAATACTAGCGTCACTATAGTCACTGGGCCTTGGTCAAAATTGTTGCAGGGGCTGTATCTCCCCTATCTTGTGGCGTCTAAGGGCAGGCTTCATAGGGTGCTCCATCGCGTGTCTCATTGATTCGGTTTCAACTCTCGTACGCCTATTTCAAACCTTGAGCTTTGCGCCGAGTTTGAATTGAGAGAGATGACGAGCGCATTATGGCGGGTTATCGTCCAGGCGTGTGTCAGGTGTTAGGAGCCGACCTACGCCCTTCGATGACCGGGCGCGCAACTTCTTAGTTGTAAAGTCATTTAACGTATTATACTAATTTTATCTACTGTCATGTGGTACTACTAAGCGCGGAGACTGGACATATACTCTCGCAGATTTCGTGAGTGGTGGGCAAAGGGGTCGCTTTTCATAATTGCTGTGGTTCTATTGGACACGTCCCGGCGGATCTTGACTGGGTCGATCGAGTTCATGGTGCAACAAGGTCGGCTAAATGTTTCTCATCTTCATTGTTTCAACGACATACTTCACTTTGCCTCTTCAAAACATACCCGGGCACATGGACTGTAGCCTCTCAGCAGCATGCACAGCTGTATTATTCCAAACTGGACAACAAATCACTGCATGAGGACTCATGCCATGAGCTTTGCATGAGACAATCTAAAGCGAGTGTGAGTATAATCTATAATGAACTGCGGCTGCATACGTACTTTGAGTAATAACGTTGGGTAAGATTCAGTGCTCCCATTTGGCAGACATCACAAGACCACATTATCTTCTCGATTTCTTTTTAGACGCCTCAGGTTATTCGGCCCTGCCTCCCTCTCTGCCACTGAGTCCAAATGCCAAAGTCTATCTGTCGAAGCGAGTCTTATATTCTGCGCTCTTACCATACATATTCTGATGGTTTTTGAGTAGTTTCGGCTTAAATACGAGGCGACAAACAAGCTAACAAAATACTGAATGAGATAAGTTGACACCTAATATCTGGCCAACTCCCCCGAAAAAAAAGGGCACTGTAGGCCATCTCGGCGTTCTTCGTAACAGTGCTCTGCTTTGCAGTAACAACTGGCAGCGGCAACCCGCAGTATCTTTCAGTGCACTGTTGCCTGCGGGCATGTCTACAGGCCGACGCTGGCTGACACCACTGGGGGGCGTCAAGTAAGCGATTTATTTTTAGCACACAGCTGACACTGGGCGGCTGAAAATATCGCATGTGTACTCTACGCCTACATATATTTGGAGACTGTTGCCAGTGCTACCGGTGTATTCTGGTACCGTGCCATTCTGAACTATCTATCGGTCATATGTAGATCAAACTGACGGAACAGCAGGCATTGGTTTTGACATCCGAGATTGACATTTATTATGCTGATGTGTAGTTACCAGTGAGAATGAGCGGTTCCGGCAAGCAGCTAGTATGCTGTCTGCTATCATTCAGCACATTTGAATGATATATTGCTTGTTTGTTCACCGGTATAATTTGTGAGCCTTCAGCTATGAAATTTATCACTTCCTGTCACAATTTGTATCCAAGATATGATATGTCCAGAAGTCCGAGTCATTAAGTAACACCAGAGCCGCTCCGTTGAAGACGTATATATACCCAACAATGACCATTTATTATTATCTGGCATACGAGCAAGTTGCCCTGCCAAAATTGTGTGCAGAGCTGAAGAAATACAGAAATCTCGTTACGAGTAAAAATCAAATCGTCGACATAGGAACCCGGAGTGGTTGGTGAATCGATGGACAGGAGTCCATACATCAGTAAATCGTGGAGAATCCTATCGGGTGTTATGAACACCCAAAATGCATTGTAGACGCTTGTCTACGTTATGAACTGGTAATCATATTTTGGGCTGACTCACAATGCCATAAATTGATAGATAGTGGTAGGTTTTAAAAATATCCAAGACGCAATTTCATAAGTTGTCATCGTGATTCTGGATCATTATGGAATTGATACCCGTCCATCTGCAGAACGATAGGGTAGCTAAAATATTATCACCAATTGTCTAGAACATATCAGATACTCAGATACTCACAACACATTGCAAGCCAGGCAGCCATTTGTGAACTGGGTATAACATGACCAGGAGGTTCCAACACTAGAGCTTACACTTATCATGGGGTTGACCCAGTTATGAATTGGGACCAAAACCCCTGCTGAATTTTGACCATCACATTTAGGTTTTCATACCGAAAAAAAAGCCAAATAGTATATTTCAAGCAGACAAGTAACTACTATATAAACCACTGGTATTAAACTGCCAATGCACCACTGGTGCTTCCTCATTGGGGGACGTCATCCACGGCAAGCTCAATGGCGGAAGCAGCATTATTGAATGCAAATTCAGGCTGGTAAGCAAGTTGTGGTTAGCAGCAGAAACGGGGATAAGGCCGGGGAGGACTCACCTGTGGGCCTTAGCATTCTCGTTCATCGTCGTGAGGTGAGAAGTGGAACGGCGGTGGGCTGGAAACAGTCTTTCGGGGTTTGTTAGTGTATAATGTGGTAAGAAAAAGAGATAGAGCATCGGGAGAGACTTACCTATGAGCCGCAGGGCCACGTTCACTGCCGCGACGGGTGAAATAACAGAGGTGGTAAGGCCAAACGCAGACCCGGGGGTAGGAGCGGCGAGTGTGAGGTGGCATGAAAGAGTCGGTGGTGGGCAGGTCCATCGCCGCGGCAGTCACAAGCAAAGAGCTGGCGGAGGCCACTGCTCGCTGCCTGCTCTCGCTATCGCTCTTCGCATTATCACCGTAAAGCGGGATGGTATGGGAGTGCGCACAACATGGAGGCGGTGTTGTGTTGGGGCGAGGCTTATGCCCCTACTCATGTTGTCACTGTGGATGGCATGGGCAGGCAGTGCGATATGTTAGCGATCGGGGCTGTGGGGCTTAGCTGCGGTGGTGGAGAGGGTGGGGGTGACGCTTACCGTGCTACCGTGGCACATGGGCACCCTCGCTCGTTGCTGTTGTTGTTACTGAGCTTGAGGTCATGCCATAGCCGTGCAAATGGGGCCGTCAGCGTTTGGCGGTTGACTTGATGGGCGTGTGAGAATGGTGTCGAAGGCCTTGAATGCCAATGACGACAAGAGTGGAGAAAGGGAGGTAGGTGGAAGTGAAGAAAGAATACAAGTTGAAGTCGGCAATTAATATTCGCACAGCTTCAACATGTCATGTGATCTGTGGGAAAACCGAAGTGGATCTATTTAAGACTGTCACCCCTATAAATTGCACCACTGCTCCAAGCTCCCTCCGTTGCAAGTTACTGGTGGGGTGGGTGCTCCACCTTGCACATTGCTAAATAGATGCCGTCATCGCGTCACAGGTGCGCTGACTGCTGGCGCAAGGCACATCAGCGCTACCAACACTTCCTGCTCGCAATCGCAATCACCAGGCCCACTGCCTGTCCTCTCGTCCCCCCACCCCAAGTACATATATAATAGATATAGCTTGTGTACTATATTTTCCCCTCTGATATACAGCCTAAAATCCTACCGAACGATTGTAATGAGGTGTGATATTGTGAATGTTTGGCACACCGGTGGCCACCTCATAATATAGTTATAGTCCCCTTGCAATGTTATATTTTCTTTGAATTATGGAAAGAATATTTTACCCAGTTGATAATGGACTACGCAACCATCTAGAATCTGGCACACATACTGTAAATTTTGATTAATCTGGTAGCCACCTTACAATCTAGTTATAATTTCCTAGCAATATTATGTTTGCTCTGCATTCCAGAAAGAATATTGTACTTAATCTAAGACATTAGCATAATCCTATATGTCGTAGATATGTGGTTATAAACTGTTGTGTGAGTGTTATAATGTTGTAACCGGTTCGTGAACGTCGTATTGCTAAATCAGACTTGCCCCAATTTACTGATGTAGGATATGTTGTTTCAGTTGCTGCGCATCCAGCTATCTGGATGGATTCAGAACGAATAGGTAAAGCCAGTATCATCAACTCTATTAACTGATTTCCGCGTTGACCATGACGGTGGCCGATGGGTGGCCGATGGGTAGCCTAAGCGGAAACCTCGCTGGTAAGGATGCAAGACGCATATCCCATTCTATTGGGCAAAAAATTATAAAGTACACCTACACGCCCATACAGCGTACAGCTACTTGGTGATACTGCGGGCATGGGCTTATATACTGAGGCAGTACAGGGTAAACTAATGGATAATCACCACTGTCACCATCAGTCATAATCACTAATTACCAATTCAATACAGAGCTGTTACAGTGTAAAGGAAAGTTTCCAATCTGAGTAAAAAGAATTTACCTCAATGGGGGCCAGTGTCCCTGGGCAAACTAGCCATGCATTTAAATACTTGCGCTAATATTGGATGGAGCGTGGGAAAGTGTGTCGCGACAACGAGATCTTCATCCGGATACATTTTGTATAAGCTGTACATGTGTGGTTTCAGCTTTGATTTGTGCTTCGAATGGTATTGTGATAACCTAGGACGAATTTGAAGACAGGTGAGAGTGTATATGATATTAATGGTTTCAGCAACAATGACGCGTCAAAACGCATACTCTGAATCATAACTCTTAATTAGGGAGGTTCAAAGTTGAGCGAACTCGGATTCTCGTTCTCGTATTCTATGATTTGTAATCGCAGAATTCAAGTTCCGCTGTGACCTATGTGTGACCGGATACTTTTCGTTATCAAGATCATCTTCCCTTTTGTCTTTCATCTTCAAGCCCCTACGCTCTCTCTCATACCTTGTCAAGTTTCTCTCCCTGTTGCTAACATTTTTGTATCCTACAACATGATAAAACTCCCTAAGTCTGACCTTTCCGTGCTATATGCGGAGGGGTCTTTTGCATACACCCAGGCTAAATGCATATTTCCCGCTTTCGGCACTGTGTTATCTCGGACATTGGGATAACGAGAAAGAAGGATAGATAGAATTGCTTTTGTATCAAGATCAGATAGTTGCTTTAATTTATCAACAGACATCTGATCCGGGGGAATGAGGAGATTTCTGACAATCATGGAGAGGATGTAGTCGTTTAAAAACCTAGGAACACTTTTGACCGGCATAGTTGTGTTTACAAGAGGCAGTAATCTATTATCTACATAAGATCAATCGGTGATGACAACAGCGTGATAACAAGTGACATGACGGAGCTTAAAAATATGTTATGTAAGGCTGTGAAATACGAGATCGAATCCGAGTTCGCTCAACTTTGAACCTCCCTATTGTCCTGCGCAAACCATTGGACTAAGTATTTGAACTCAATCTCGGATTACCCTGCAACTGAACGGTATATTTACACTGTACCTGCTCGGGTATTTATGGAATTCCGGGGCGATACATTGTAACTGTAACTGAGTGCAGTACATGTCGCTTACATTTACCATGTATTGCCTAATGTAATCATGCTTTACTCAAAAGTTATAGCCAATGCCCGTAGTGTGTGTAAGATGTGTAAGGGTGAATGACTGTCATGGCTTGAGAAAGACGCCAATGGTCCTGGTGCTCACAGGTGTAATTATAGCTTAGACCACATGAGGGGCTAGGCCACCACGGGCGCTAACCGCATTCGATGATTCCAACATTCGTTCCACAAGTACTTTCTGTGTGGCTATTGTAATCTCTTAGCCTGAGACTCGTGATTTTTGAGGATTCTCGTTGCGGCTCGGTAAGGCCATTCATTCTCTACGCTTTCTCCAGTGAAAGAAAGAAGAATCGTGATCGGTACAGGAAGGACCAGTTTATTCGTACACATCGCACCCGTACTCCTGGTTACCTTCGCGCACAAAAGTCATAACATGATCTGTCGCAAAAATTAGTGAAAGAAACTGAAAGAGTTGAAGACCAAGACTTACCTCCTAATGTCCGCGTCGTGAATCCTACTTCGCAATAGCAATAATAATCTGTATCTCAAAATCAGATTATGTCCTTAAACTAGAACCATCAATCATAAACACTCACATATCCACTTTCGCTTGAAAACTTCAATTTCATCCCTACTCAGCGTCGCGGTCCCTCCCGAGATTCCCCCCTTCTCTCTTCTTTCTGTATACTCCTTCTGCAGAGCGGGAACGATAGCAATCTCGAATCTATCCACGAAACGCCTCCGCCATTCTCTGAGAGTTCGTGCGTAGTGGGGGCCGATGTTATCTACAGATTCTACTATCAGGCTCCCTTTTGAGCCAGACATCAATGTTGTCATGAGGAATGTTAGGGTTGGTAGAAATCCTCCAGGGAAGACTATGGAGAGTATTTGGTTAGTCTTGTAGCTTGACCGACGTGAGAACAAACTCACTCTGTATTTCATGTATATCTTCTATTAGGTGATAGCTCTAGCTCATAGTTTGAATGTATTTGCTTACCCATTTCCGAATAAAGTCGATCTCTTGTATGTATCTCTCGAATCCTAGGAAGAACGATAACGATAAGGCCTCGGTATTTCCAATTAGCAAAGATAGTACTCACTTGCTTCTGGTATGCTGATGACCTGCACCACACCGACTGCGCCTTTTTTCTCCAGCGCCCAATCTACAATCTTCCAGTACCCTTCTAAAAACTCCCTTCCGACCGCCTCTATCATTTCTATGCTTACAAAGCGTGAGAAACGACCCTGCCACTCGGGAGGCATGCTCCTGTAGTCCATTAAATGAACGGTGATCCGACTGTCCAATCCCAGAGTAGATATGCGTTGCTCCGCCAGAACCTTCTGTGCACTCGATAGCGTGATCGTATCAATTTCAACGTGTGGGTACTGCTGTGCGATGCGAATAGCAAGCGCACCCCAGCCTGTCCCTATCTCAAGAATGCGGACAGGGGGGCTCTGACTTGAACCCGAGGGCGGTGGCCCCGGAACGTGAAGTTTGTCAATGATATGCTGAAGCTTGCGTATCTGGGCGGCAAATAGGGGATCATCGTTCGTTTCGGTGCTGGCGTTGGAAGGATCATAGTCCGTAGCTAGTACGAGCGAATCTGATAGTGTGTCACATGGCTCTGATGAAGGTGGTGACGGTGGGAGTGGGAATGTAGGTTCACGCTCGGAAGTGAGACGTTTGAGAGACTGTCCGCCACTCCATTGATTTTGAACTTCCTTTGCCTCAGCGAGATCGCCGTCCAACTCGGGGAAGATAGCGCAAGAATAAGTCATGTCTTCTGACAAGAAGCCTTGAGAAACGATTGAAAGAAGTTAATTTTCTGGCTCTATTAACGTGCGACATGCTTGCCTGCGAACATATCATTTGAGATGTCATAGTGAGCGGAGATGTTAGAGCGCGAGTTCCCAATTGTATTGAGGAAGCGATAGGAAGTGATTTTTTGTGGGAGCGTAAAGAGGAAAGAGATACGCGAGTCCATATTTGACAGGTTTTCTCTGTTTTCTAAAAATATCTTGTTATTACACCACGCGATCAGGAGGCAATTTCTTGAAAGTCTCAAAATCATTACTGACCTGAAACAACGTTACAAGATTGTCGCATTCAACGTCGCCGTACATGTAGGCCTCAGCAAATCCTAGGTCCCCCATAGCGCAAAGACGGACCCAAAAGGCATTATTGACGATGCGAAGTTCTGCCTTTAGTTCGGGTCGCGTGTTCGGTTGACTTGGGTCCTGACCGTTGTCAGGTTGAGGGATAGGAAACGTATAGATGTGGGAGTATGTCAGAACGCGAAGTTGGCCTATCGTAATCCTTTGCATCAACCTGTTGGATTGAAATCGGTCGTGAACTACAAATGCCTTGTATCACAAGAAAGAAAACGTACGCGACTACCGCAGCTTCTGCAAGACGGGCGATGGGTGTCCAACTTGTCTTGAATGCAGCCTCAGTAACGCGATTCCAGGCTCTATCTGCCAGTGCAGATACGGAGAATGGAGCCTTTGCGTCGGGTAGATCATCCATTGTGATGAAGGGGAGAACAGAGTAGGAGGCATTGTCAACTTTCCATCTCTTCTTAAATAGTTTCCTGGACCAATCAGGAAACATGGTTGCTCAATTCGATCCTTTCCCTCGCCTGGGTCATCGGGCATCCAGTTTGATCACGATCGGCTCTTGG
The DNA here is from genome assembly GCA_027604855.1 of Psilocybe subaeruginosa. NCBI lineage: Eukaryota > Fungi > Basidiomycota > Agaricomycetes > Agaricales > Agrocybaceae > Psilocybe > Psilocybe subaeruginosa. The sequence goes on from JANCIO010000111.1 coordinate 73,799, forward strand.
TTTCCATAATGGGCATCTCTAATCTGTTCCTGCTCGGCCATAATAACAATTCCATGTTGTTTCCTGTCCGATATGGCCGCGCAATTGCAACCGTCGACAATATTCGAGGACAAGCTGTCGAGATTGTGCATTACAATGATTACATCCCTGGAGTAGTCCATCCATATCAGAGGATTCTGAAGCCGGACTTTCATTCATACCTCTACCTTAAAAAATGATGTATACACTCCCATTGCTATTTACTACACAGATATATGGACTGCCATAAAGTCACCCAGTGCCCGAAATGTATAAATAAAATAAAAATACGACTCCCTAATCATACAAATTACCAGTAAAACAAAACTGATTCCGCGTCATACACCATGGTCATTAGGACCGAGCTTCGAAGACATTCGTTCATCTAATACCTGATTGATCCGATTTAAAACACTCTTTGCTTCCATTATATCATGAACGTCGACTTGAGATGCGCCTGTATCAGTGACAATGGCGTATGCTTTCTGCAAGACATCAACTTGGGCGCGGGAAGTGGCACCTTTACGGCCGGTGCCCTCGACTGGTGTTGTGCGATTTCGCCGCAGGGTACGTGAGACGGCCATGGGCAATGAAGAGAAGGATTGCTCTGGCGCTGTTTGAGAACGCTGTCGGGCCCTCGAGCGCAGTGGATAATCACCCAAAGAAGGGCTTAGAATATCGTGATCATCGGATTCATGATTATCTAGAGGGCGTATGAGTAAGGACAAATAACAGAGAAGATAAACCGAACCTGTTATCTCGCCTTCGAGTTCGCCATCAGATTTGGGTTCTTCATCTCGAACAACTGGATTAACACTATTCAATACCATCTCGAAATAGAACACGGGTTGTCAAAACCTACCTGAGGAGCCTTGTTGCAATTCTGCTCGTACTCGCTTCACTTCATCCCAAGTAACATTCCGCTCCCATGAGTCGTAATCTTCAGACGTTCTTCGCATACTGTTATCCAAATAATCAGGGGGAGCATGAGAAAACGAAATGAATGGGTCCTGCTCTGGATTCTGGGCACCAAAGCTTTTCGAACGAATCTCTATCATTGAACTCGTTTCGCCTTCCTTCACACTGCGACGAGACTGGGAAGTCTGTTTAGACGACTTTTGAAGGAGAAGATATGGCGATGGTATCCGGATTACAGGCTCAGATACTGGACTCTTGGAAAGCGAGTTACGCATCGCGAGGATCTCGAGGTCCTCACCCTCATCCCTGGCCTTTTCTTTGCCCGCTCGGGGTTTAAAGGCTTCACGAGACACCTCCAATTTGCGTCTCTTTGGTGTACGAGAACCTGACCTTACGCATAAATACCACCAGAAGGTAAGCAAAGAAACATAAGAAACGTACCTGAGGTATCAGAATCAGCCGAACGTTTTGAAGTCGAGGCCACACGTCCAGGTGATCGCGATCTTTCTTGGTAGATATGATGATCGTCAAGAGAACCTTTCGAGCTATCGCTATCGCCACTATTGCGGCTACTATAATCTTGAAGAGCCAGAAGGCCCGATATGCCTTGCACTCCGGGTTCTGTAAACCTTGATCGAGGAACAGGTGTCATCGCATCATCGTCGCCATATCGTTCTTGATATTCATGAGTCGTGATCATCAGCTCCGTATTCGCGTCCAAAGGTAGCCCCTGATTGATCAAATCGACATCTTTAAAAGCCATCGGTTGAGAATCAGGAATAGTATAACTTTTCTAGAAAAGAACGAAGAGGGTCAGCACATGATAAGTGTATGTAACATGAGTGATCGGCAGACTGACCAAGCTTTCAGAACCGGAGTCGAAGGATATCCCGTCACCAATGCTACTCTGTGTAACGTCGGCCCATGACTTCAATTTTTGCTTGATGGAAAGCGGAATTTCGCTCTTCGGGATATCATCGCGCTTGTGGTACGTAGCACGCCAGAAATTGTAGAAAGCGAGCGGCCCTTGTCCACGGATTCGCCCGAAAACTGAAGTAAGAAATGCCGTGAGCTTCTCCAGAATGGCTGTAGACGGCTCCACACGAGCAAGGATGTCTAGAGAGCGCATATAGAGAGCATCGACCTAAACGTTACGAGACAAGTAAGGTACCGATTAACGGTGTTGAAAAAAGTGTGTCACCAGCTCTTCATCTTCATCACCTTCGAGTCTCCTCTCTTCATCGGCGATCCACTGGACGAGACTTTTCTGTACTGTAGAAAGAAGTCGAACTATATCTGATTCTGCCGTATTGGAAATCACTTCGCCGATCAGACGAAGAGTAGCGATCGCGCAGTCTCCATCCTCTAGGGTGAAATAGGAGTCGGAAAGACTGTCGTCGATCCAAGAAAGAATTCGTATATTCGTTGGGGAACATGGGTCAGATGAGATGGAAGACTGTGCCAGTAATGAACGAAGAATCCTTGGGGACTGCTTCAGACTGGCATGCATAGTCAGGAATAGGCTTGATCAGTACAGAAAATACGCACGATGCCATTTTCGGCTCAGTGCAGAGCGACAAGAGTCGAGATATAACATCTTGCCGTGTTCGCGATGCCTTTTCTCCACCGTCTAGTGCCTGTGCTAAAATCCTGTCCCAGGTTTCAAGCTCAGTTGTAGAGAGATCCCACATACTATATGAAGATCGTATTGAGCGATCAATTACTAATGTTAGCAGAAAAATATGAAACGCACCCCAAAGGCATTACGAGGAAGTGGAGAAGTGTCTCCCAATCCTCTGCGTCAATTAACAACGGGCCATTCTTCGCCAGGACTATCCATAATTGCTGCATCATTTCCTGCTCTTCTTGACTTTCACTAGGCCGAAGGTGAACAGCACGGAGAAGGGACGGAACACCAACAGAAATTAGATCCCCACAAAGCTGACTCCAGAGATCCTTGACACGATCATCTACAAGCGTAAACGAACGCTTCAAAAGAGCTGCCAGTATGCTTTCCCCCGGAGACGAAAGGAATGACTCGGCGAATACGTTCTTCATCACCGACCAAAGCTTTCTGATGAATGATAAATAACAGATTTGCATCTCGGGGCCATCCAGGGCAGCTGTAAATTCCGTTAAGATGGAAATGATCTCTGAAGAAAACGACTGTGAGCCAGTAAGATGCTCTTGCCCTGGCATAATTTCTCCGCGAACGAGCAACAAAGCTTGCCATGTCTGCACGGCTTCAGGCTAGCCAGAGGTGAGTAAAATAATTAATCGGGGGACCATGACAACTTACAGATAGTTCTTGGCCAGTATTAAGAACCTGCTGCGCGATGGAAATCCACACTTGAGTAAGTCGGTCCCAATGGCACAGGACTTCGGCTTCCGTCAGTGGTGGAAGTCGTTCGATCGGTATTCGTACGGGGGGGACCTTGATATTCGCTGTGGGCTGCATAAGAATGGAGTCGTCGATAAGCTCCCGGGAGAAAGGCAGCTCGTTCGTTTGAGAGCAGGTTGTGGAAGGAGAACCGATGGAAGCCATCATTCTAGCCAGAAGCATTGCTCCCTCATGCCTCACCTCTGCAAGTTTACTACCAACGAGATCTCCCAGCACTTTGATTGCTCGGGACACATCCTCTTCCGAACGTTTCCCTTCTATCTCGAGTTCACCTGCCCGTAGAAGAGAAGCGATGAGGTTAACCCGCCGGCCATCTTGGCTGATCACACGAAAGGAACGCTCTTTGGTACTGGGTTTACCACCGATTCCGTTGTGCTCGAGTTCCAGCGGTAGTCGGGAATACGCCCAAAAGAGAAGACCCCAGGCTTCCTTATGCACGGATCGCAGTTGACCACTACACTCCCGAAGAACGCAGACAACGAATTTGATGCATGAGGATTTGAGGAAAATACGGTGATCCAAAAGAATGATGAAACATGAGACGACGGTGAAGGCAAAAGACAGGCCTAGTCGCTGCCACCGAGGGATGTTCTTCACGGCTGACTTGAAAAAGGAAAACAGAACATTTTCGGTGTGCGATGGAATCCGCCTTGACGTTTCTTGGTCCACATAGTTCTCCACGTATTTTGCAGCTCGTTCGGAGGGAAATGGTTCGGTTTGAGAACTGTCCATCTTCGCAGATGCGAATCCGCTGCATGCCATAGCTGCATGGATTGCGATTTCGGGATTTCCAGAAGCGATGTGGTCCAGAATTAAGGGCAACAGTTCGACGAGCCATGAACTACAAGAAGGATATCTCCTCAGGATGGAGCGAACGGCCTGAAAAGCGATCGCTCAAGAAGAGATAATTATCAGAACAGTAAGATACACTCACCTTAAACGCATCTAGTTTGGCCACATATCCCCCCAAGTCATGAGAGATTGAATTTCGTATGGCGAGTATGATTTCCTTCTTCAGCGAGGATAAGATAAAAAGCGGCAATTGCTGAACTTTCAGGATCCAAAGAACCATGGCAGAGCGTTTCTCTATGTTGAAAATGGAAGAAGTTTTAGTCTTACAGAGTTGCAGAGCGTAATCGAATAGCGATACAAGTTGATGGTCTTCAAAGTCAAAACTCAGTACCAAAAGAACCGGGGCACAGAATTTGACGTACCAGTAAAATTACAATGCATGTTAGGAAAAGTGAAGATGTCAGATACGAATCGCAGAGCAAATTGGCAGAGCAGATTGTTTTCGGTCAGTGTTTGGATGTCGTCGTCATTAGGGGTCTCCTCGGAATAAAAAGATAAATTGGCCAGGGAGTCGTTATATTGCTGCGATGCGAAAGAATTGGGTAGTACCTGTCCAATGTCCCGCATGAGACAATCCGATAGAAGTTGCGATTCTTCTTTAAAGATCATCAGAAATGATGGTGTTACATCTGTCGAAGAAATGTCGTGAATTCGATCCCGTAGCTTCGTTGAGAGGCTGTTATATGCCTCCACGACATCATGAGTGGATATATTGTGTGTGTCGGGATCCTTTAGGGACTCCTTTAAGATTCGAATTGGTGATGCGAAGTATGTTGATGGCACAGCGGCAGGGTTTGATAATGACCCTGGGTCATTCGTGACTTTGTCCATGCAGGGTTGGGTCGTAGATGGAATGGGGGCAGTACCGATAAAATCACATAGGCTTCTTGAACTGGGGCACCTGGAAGAGTTGAGACTTAAGGAAAGTTTCACTTTATGCTTGACGGCCCCGGTGTCTGGAGGGTCAATGCTTCGAAGCGAGTTGAAAATGTGCCCGTTTGATAAGATTGAATGGGAGCGTTTCATAATCAAGCCTTCTTTTTATGCAGATGCAAATTTGGTTTTGAAGTCTTGAGATTGAGACTGTTCCTTCAGAGAGTTGGATTGGACGGCTGAAAGGATCAACTATATGTGCGATGTTTTGTTACAAACAACAATCACCCAGGCGTGTAGCAGTAAACAGCATCCTTCTTCTTAACCTGTGCGCTCGCTTTCTATCCCTTCCAATACACTCCCAATTACACGTTGACCGTTAAACGAAGGAAGTTTAGAGATCGCTGTTGGCTGAAGCGAACGGCTTGAAGTCAACAGAGTGCAGGACGGCCCTTCGTTGAGATCGAATTCTCGCTTCTTGGGAAAGCTGATCTCCTCAAAGGTCTCCCTCGCTGATACTATGGGTGTTAGAAGGAAGTAATGTACAAGAGTAATGAGAGAGCGGTGAGAGAGTGGTTGAGTCAATTGAACTCTTTAGTATGTGCTCAGTACTGTCAATCGACCCTGAAAAGAATGGGAGCATGTGACTCTGTTTATGTCATTTCTCACGGATCCTTCTCATAAGAACTCCGACATCAAACATGCGCAAGCTCTGGACGCCGTTATCATTGTCGACGACTCGACTTGGACTGATCCTCTGCCCTACACCATACCTTTAACCGACCATACCTTTAATCGAACACACTCGTCGAAACTCAAGTTCAAACTTTCTCTGAACTCCTCGGTGACCTTTTGAGGCTCAAAGCGTAGAATCGACATCCCTAAAGGTTCTCTTTAAGGTTAATTGATTAATCTGTGTATTTCGATGCACAGCTACGCATTGTTGGATCTTGGAGGCCCTCGTAGCTCAAGGGTAAAACGTGGTGCTGAAGTGGCGCACTCGCCTCGACAATGTCGGTAATCTTTCGTGGACTGAGGCACATCCAGCCCGAATTCTACTTCCTCAATGACTTGTTCCGCTCCTCCGCTCTTCCGACGATCCAGTCTAAAACGAAAGGGCTCCTATTGGCTGGTATAAGACAATTCTCACCAGAAGCGATAAACTCCCTCTTCCATCAGGGCCTTGTTTACTTGATCTGCTCCGTTATCATAGTGACACTCTTTCAATACCTTTGAATTTTCTCTGGACATGCTGTTCTGCTATTTTACGTTGCATACCCTCGTCATCACCCTCCTATCACTCTGTCTTGGTGCACTAGCTGGTCCTTGTATGCCATGTCAAGCTTCGAACAGGAGATATACCCCTTGGGATAGAAGAATCGTCATTTCCCGCGGGGCTTACAGCCCAAACATCACGAATCCTACCAGTCATACGGTCTGGATTGGAGGTTCCGATGTTGTTGTTACGTGGTACGTCCGTTCCGCTAAACATTTGTCCTTCCCTTTGCTGATCATTCTGCGACTTCCGACAACAAAGGAATCTCGATGACATGCCTGCAAAACCCGCAAACCCCAAAGGAACCTTGCTTTTAGGCTACCTTCAGGATGGAAGCGAAGACCAACATCTGGATGTCGGTGAGCCCTCGATTTTTTTAACAGCTCCTAAGTCCCCGGAGATTCCTAACCTGAATATTACAACATCAGAACACCCGCTGGCCTCAGACTTTGAGATTAAAAAAGGATTCGTTATTGTGAAGTGCCCAGAGGTTGTTGAACGTAAACAATATATCGTTGCCTGTGAGTTTGAATTCCTAGATCACGACTCTTCATTTGTCAGCTAAACCTCTACAGTAATCGGTAATTCTGGAAATAGCAGTCCACCGTTCAGAATCAAGACTTAATTCCCCAGGAATACCCTGCCTTCGCAATATGATCTATGCATGTCTTTACGCCTCACGATTCTTTGTTGCATTTTACGATTTGTTATGCTACTTTCCCAATGGACTCTTTGACGCTCGTTTCTTGTGCATTGGGCGTTTTCCTGGACCAAACACCTGCATTCAGTCGCCGGCGGTAAAAAGTAAAATTTTAACGCCATACATGGTTTAATCGACAGGTTTACTATGTGCATCGGCGAATCTGGGCGGCTGATGCGTTTGCATCGTCTATGAAACTTTATAATTGTGTTAGATGAGCCTGTACAAGTTCTATCTTCACGGTAATGACCAAAGAATGCTTCATAGTTGTTCTTCGATTCTGTCTTGCTCGCTTGGGGGGATCAATGACGACGAGGTGACTCCACATCGCTGCTTGTATTCTGGGCTTAGCCACTTCACTTGATTTTTGATCATCCCTGCTCTCGCCTGTCGTACTATTGCGATGTAGTTCTCTGAAGCTCTACAAAGGATTTCGGCTCGAGCCATGTCGTAAATTTTCTGACCATGTATACAAACCAATGGGAAGACACTTTTCAGTCCGACAAAGATTCCCTTCTCCTGCATCTTTGAAAAACGCCGTCAAGAGGATGCTGCTGTTACATCTCGTATGTATCTTAACCCTCAAATTTAATTTTCAAGAACCAGGGATCTACGATGTGGCACAGGCCTCGTGTACGTGCATGCATGCATGGACTCGAAAACTCTTCTATACTTCTTGGGTCCATCAAAGCAAGGAAGAACAAGGCCAGACTCTTGCCGTACGTGACCTGGAGCTCCGAGCTCGATATCTGAGTCGTATAAGAGCGTGCGCAGAGCCCAACAACTTTCACCAGTACTACTATTCTCCTTTTCCTTCTTACTTTCCCTTACATCTCGTCTCGAAACGAACACTCTGTCGCTTTTTCTCGTATTACACGTCCTTAATCCACCTCATCTCAATAATCAGTTTATTTCATCATGCAACTCACCACCTTCCTTACCACTCTCCTCGTCGCCACCGCATCCGTAGTAGCTGCACCAATTAAAGGCCCACAAGAGCTCATCGTCTTCAACCCCCCTATCACATCGCCCAAAGCGTCTGCGGCATGGGCCAAGGGCTCCGAGCAGATTGTGAGATGGAGTGAGTGTCTCTTCTTCTTCTCATCATGATCCTGTAGTTCTTCTCTTTGCTGCTCGGTATACTGACGAATGAATGAATTAGATACAGACGAAATCCCCGAATCAAGAATGAACTCGACTGGCACCATCGTCCTCGGTTATGCTGAGTTGGCGAGCAGCAGCGAACATCTCGACATGGGTAAGCGTGCGATGGACCTCGTGTTTTCTTCTAGTACATGTTAGGTCGGATTAACTTAGAAAGTTTACAGAACACCCTCTGGCGACCGGCTTTTCTATCAGCCAAGGTTCCATGAAAGTTGTCATGCCCAACAACATCCCGGCAAGAAATGACTATTTCATCGTTCGTACGTACCCCCTTTCCCTTTTCCATTCCATGAAGAGTGTCTAATCTGTCCTTCATCTAGTTTTTGGCGACTCGGTAAGCTTTGGGTCTTGTTCAATTTGAAACGCAAGCTGACTGTTTCATGTATGTACACAGGGAAATCGCTCTCCCAAGTTCAGAATCCACTGATTTGATTCCCGGAAGGTTTCTGTTGCTACACTTTCAATCTGCGCTCACTGCCATCCTTATAATGGCCAGCTGCTCACGGATTAATACCACCGGCTATCCCATTCACTTACAAATTACTTACCTGACGCATTGTCATTCAAGTCCTTCGTTGCATATATTACACAATATACCTTAATGTTCATTTACAAACCTACTGGCTTACAGTGTACACACATGATATTATGGTGTATGTGCACTTCTGCAACTTGTGGGGACTAAAGTACTAAACGGCCACTAGTCATGCACTGACGGGTGACATTTCGTAGTCAGCCCCATTCATCTGGTAGATATAGCTAGCAAATTGACTTTCAACTATAACTGTATGTTTTCGTGGAGCTCCTGAAATGTCAAGCCGATGAGTCAAGGGCAACATTAATTAAATCCCAAAGACAAAGGGTATCAGTGTGATTAAACCCCCTCGTACGCCCAATCAAGAAACCCCTCTACGGAGGACGAATCCAGCGTAAAGGGGCCTTTCTCGAACCATTCCATTCCAACTTATCAAAGTAGTTCTTCTAACCAGTGGAGGGCTAGTGGCAGTGCGCGCCGATAGGGGATCATGATCATTTATACAAGTAGGTATTAAAGGCACTGGAACTCTTGGAAAAACGTGGATGCAGAACGAGTACAAAATAGAGCCCACTCACACTTCAGTTCTACAGTGCATGCCAATATGCGAACACATGAGTTCTAAGAAAAAAGCCAAACATGTCAGCAAAGCCAACGCTAATATCACCGCCTCGACTCATAAAAAACACGATTATGAAATATGAACCCCCTCGTACGTCAATCAAGAAACCTCCTCGATCGGGATTTAAAATTAAAATCGCAAAAATGGGCAGGAAACCTAAAAGGCATCCCGCAGAGTACCATTTCGCCAGTATGACTGAGACTGAGCAACAGTAGTCTGTCTGCTGAGCTCAATCCTCGCCGGATCTATACTTAGCAGTAGCCACTGAGTGGAAGTGCTAGGTAGGAGGGTTCAGGACGCTAACACGTAACTTGCGAGTCAAAGACAGCACATGCCACGGTACGCCAGTGATGGCGTATGGACGCCGATAGGGGTTCATATACAGTATCGAGAAAGACCGTGAAAAAAAAACATGCCAAACTCACCTTGTGGAATGTGAGGGCTATGAATATTGAGCCAGTCTTCACCGATTTTCATAGTTCGCAGTTTCTTATATTCCTAGATTTGTAGACACTCAGCAAAGTTTTCTTCTTTTTTGAACAACAGGACGTTTTCAAAACAAAAAACAAAAAAGATAAGAAAAGAAAAAAGGAGAAACAAATGTAGAGAAACCCCCTCGTACACCCAGTCAAAAAGACCGCCAGGTGGAATGCTCCGAGGTGCAGCAGGACGGACACGCAATGATATTTGGTCCTACAACCCACTGACCCATAGCCGCTTGGGCAGATGGAGGTCCACTGCCCGACCGAACGTCGGGCGCGCTCAGACGGTGGAATCTTGACTATTGGCATGCCACATGACTCACCAAGTAGCCTCGGGGAGCACCCGGCATGCTGCATGCAGATGACGCGTGGGTGCCGATAGGGGATCGCAGACACCGACAGCAACTTTGCGTTGTGCGGCATGAAGAGAAGTAATCTCTCCATCCCATGTGCAGATGACGATGACACAAGGACGTCGACACGGGAACGTATACTGTAGTCGCTGACAAAATGGGGTCTGAACTCACCTTTGCAGTGTCCGAGGCGAGAGAAAGTGAATACATGCGGACATTCAACACATTCAACACAAAGAATCATCCAAGGTCCGAGCTTTTTTGCATTCCTAAAATGTCAGACTAGTTAGCAACGTTCTCTCTTCGGCCACACAACAGATTGAATAAAGGAGACGCAAGTATATGAAAACCCCCTCGTACGCCCAGTCATGAACCTCAATCGGGTGGAACGCTCCGAGATGTCACAGGTCACACCGACCCGCAATCGTGAAATGACACCCCGTCCTGTAACCCCCACCGCAAGCCAGATGGAGTGCGTTCTGCTATGGTCCACCTGACGCGAATGGATGGTGTCCACGGCGGCGACAAAGTCAGCCGCAACGCGCGATGATCAGCCTCAACTTAGACACAAAGCCGATACGTCATGTAACTGTACAGCATATGCGCAAAGTTGACGTGTTATTCCTGACTGTGCACATTGGCATGATGTGTGCACCGTGAATAACGTGTGGGCGCCGATAGGGGACTGCATAGTGTCGTACTCCCTACTCCAAAACGTATCTTCAGCTCACCTTGGTATGTAAGCATCGAGGTTCGGGCTTGAGTGTGTGCATCCCTGAATTTCCTGACCAATCAGTAAAGTTCTTCTTTTGTTTTTCTTTTAAAAACGAAAAAGCAGGCGCAAGCATACATGAACCCCCTCGTAGGCCCAGTCAAGATCAACCGGATGTGCGCTCCAAGATGCCACTGGTCACCATAAGACCCGCAATAATGAAATGACATCCCGTCCTGTGACCCTCACCACAAGCCAGATGGGATGCGTTGTGCATATGGCCCACCCGACGGTGGAAGGTGTCCGCAGTTACGCAGTAGTCAGTAGCGACTCACCAACATCAACATGGACGCAAAGTCGACATGTTGATTACTTGGCGCGTACGCGACGCTGACTGCGGTTCTTGACTTGCACATTGGCGGCTGAGAATGGCGCGTGGATGACACGTGGGCGTCGATAGGGGATTGTATACGAGCAGGAAGGACGTGTTTTGAAGGACGATGAGCTTACCTTGAGGGGAGTTTTAACCACCGGTTGAGCACGAAGCAGTTTGGACGTGACAGTCACTCAGGAAGCATAGGGTGATCCTGGACAACATCAGAGAAAGCCTAAGGACTCGAACTGGTAAAAATTTGAGGTTAAGTTGGCGAACCGAGCACAAACGTTTTTATATTCGAATGACAAAGTTTAGACTGCGCTTGAAATTAGTTGTAAGGGTCGTATTTAAGCGCCGCTTGGTCTAGTCTGATTTGGGTGAGGTCATCAGAGCTAATAATATCACTTTTACGTTGCGTGCGTAGACTGGCATTCGCTGTAACAGAAACGTTGTAAGGGTATAAAATAGTTGACTGGAAAGCCAAGTACAAACGGCAGTTCACAAAGCCAACTGACAGAACAAGCCAAGATAGGTCGGCACCTGTCGGTGGGTACGCATGGCCAACCCCGGCAAACCCCACATCTGGAGAAAGAACATGCGGGACTAGTGGAGATATGAAGATCCGCAAAGAGATCCGGCGAACAGCGATACATAGGAGGGCTTTACTTCTCCATGAGAGGAGAGTCAATGTTCTCATCAGTGCACTGGTACGAATGTAGATGGAAAGCCTTATACAAATTGATTGTCCCATTACCGAAGGCTACGCGACTTTAAAAAATCCCCAAATTAGCAGAAAAACTTACATTTCGGGGAAGGAGGTTGCCGGAGACTGTATTCACGTGAACACGGGTGCCAAGAGAACCGGTTGCCGGGATGGATGTGCTCATGAAAAGTTGGCGTTGGCGGACATTGAGGAGAGTAACTGCTGTTGGACCTAGACTATAATTGACCCTGCCTTAGATTGCTCATCCTCTCTATCTCCACTACATATACCTCGGATAAGATCGAGCTAGGTCGTCGCTTCAGCCTGCTGTCCGACACCTCGTTCTATCTCCATATTCAATCTTTGCTGACTTCTTTGCCGATGCTCAGAATCACCACTACCAACGCATCCAAGCGTATCATAGTACGTGTTAACAGTCTTATGTCTCGGAGGGGTCGATACTGATGAGCACCCCAGCGTTCTTCTCCAGCTATCATGTCCCGAAAATCGTCTTCAGGACCTGCACTACCCCCAGGATACTCAGTGGATTCATCAGCACCCCCCATGCTTAGATACCAGGCCTCATTGCCGAGATTACCCGTTCCGTCCCTAGAATCTACATGCGCTAAATACCTAGAGACCGCCCAACCCCTGCTCACCAAGGAAGAATACACGAAAACCAAGTCCGCCGTCACCTCCTTCCTCTCGTCGCCTCTCGCCAGCGAGCTCCAAAAGCGGCTGAAGGACCGCGCGGCGGCGCCCGAGACCCTCAGCTGGCTCAGCGACTGGTGGAATGAGGCCGCGTACATGGGCTACCGCGACCCCGTCGTCGTCTACGTCAGCTACTTCTTCGTGCACCTCGATGACCGCACGAGACGGGATCCCGCGAAACGCGCGGCGAGCCTGATCAAAGCCATGCTGCCATTCCGCGAGCTTGTCGAGAGGTGCGCCCATCGCAACCTTGTACCCTTCTACTCACTCTCTGACACACCGCAGCGGACGCCTCGAACCCGAAAAAGTGCGGGGCGCGCCCCTGTGCATGGCCTCCTACAAGTGGCTCTTCCACTCCTCGCGCTACCCCGTCAAGCCCTCCGACACCGCCGCCAAATTCGACCCCAACTCCAACAACCACATCATCGTCGTGCGCAAAAACCGGTTCTACCTCCTCCCGCTCACGAACACGTCCGGGGCCGAGCTCAGCGCCGCGGAGCTCGAGGCGCAGCTCAACAGCATCATCGCGCAGGCCGGGCCCACCCCGCACCCGCACCCCATCGGCGCGCTGACATCCGACAACCGCGACCTATGGGCGGACGCGCGCGAGGCGCTGCTCGCAGCGTCCCCGTCCGGGAAGAACGCGGCCTTGTTGAAGAAGATCGAGGGCGCGATGATCGTGCTGGCGCTGGACGACACGAAGCCCGTGACGCGCGAGGACATCAGCTGGGGCACCTGGGTCGGCGACGGGCGGAACCGCTGGTTCGACAAGCACCAGCTCGTCGTGTACGACAACGGCCGCTCTGGGTTCCTCGGCGAGCACTCGTGCATGGACGGCACGCCGACGCTGAGGATGAACGAGTTCATGCTCGCATCGCTTGCGAGCGGGAAGATCGATCTGGGGCCGGAGCAGGTGGACAGGGCGAAGCTCCCCGAGGTCGAGGAGCTGGTGTTTGAGCTTGACGAGAAGGTGCAGACGCTGGTGAAAGGCGCGGAGAGCAGGTTCGACGAGCTTGTCGGGAAGCACGACCTCCACGTACGTCTTTGTCATTTCTTCCCTTTTGCGATATTCAACATGTTCTTCTCTTGTGGTGAAATAGGTACTGCACTATGAAGGCTTCGGCAAGAACTTCACGAAGCAGCACAAAACTTCGCCGGACGCCACCGCGCAGCTCATCAAGCAGCTCGCGTTCCACAAAATGCACGGCCGCCCCGGCGTCACGTACGAGAGCGCGCAGACGCGCAAATACCAGCTCGGGCGCACCGAGGTCATCCGCAGCGCGAGCAACGAGAGCAAGGCGTGGGCAGAGGCCATGCTCGACCCCAATGTTTCCGTACGTCCTTCCCTCTCTGTCTCTTCTTTTTCATTTGGGCTATTTCCCGCCTTTCGCTTTGGTCCTCGTATTTATTGTATTGACGCATATATTTACATTCCACGCCCACAGGATCCCGTACAACTCCGTGCCCTCTTCACCCGCGCCGCCGCGCGGCACATCCAATACGCCTCCTGGGCCGCCGACGGGCAGGGCGTCGACCGGCACCTCTTCGGGCTCAAAAAGCTGCTCCAGCCCTCGGAACCCCTTCCCGCCATCTACACCGACCCCACGTTCTCCAAGTCGGGCCACTGGGAGCTGAGCACGAGCCAGCTGAGCAGCGCGTTCTTCGACGGGTGGGGGTACGGCGAGGTCGTGGAGGACGGGTATGGGCTGGCGTATGCGATCGGGGACGATTATATCCGGTGGACGATTACGAGTTTGAGGCGGGATACGCAGGTGCTGAAGCATTATTTGGCGGAGGCGGCGACGGAGGTGAAGCACATGCTCGAGGCGGCGGCGAAGAAGGATAGGGAGGCGGAGAAGGCGAAGCTCTGAGCTGAGAGCTGCTTGTGCGTTCGATGCTGTGGTTGTTGGTTGTATATCAGCTGGCGCATTTTTTGAGGGTTGTGGATTCGAGTTGCATGCCGCTCGATGAGGGATGAGGATATGCGTATGTGTGTCCCATGTAGATGTTATAGTGAATTTTTGGTTTAGGAATAGGTACTTATAATATATATCTTGTATGTTCTAAATCAATCTTCTGATCTAGGAAAATCTTGACAGGACGTATGAGGAGGCTCGTCATACACACACCAATTTTGTTATTTTTCTCAAGCGTTATAAGAAGAGTGCTTGCTGACTTTGATAACTCCTGTAGTCCTCCAAATTAGATGTGATGCTTGTCGATGGACCTTTATAATCCGGCCATCGCAGCGGCGGAGTCGGTGTGTTTTATTTTCCATCCTGTTAATCCACACTACATCTACTCCAGCTGGAAACCTTAAGTTGGTGTAAGCCTGGTGCCCCAGTCTCACCACAGCCCTTTTCCGTATTATCTTATCTTCTACATTTATGTACACGTGACAGTGATCCCCATTCCTTCGACACCGACTCCCTCTCAGACACATCAGACATTATGCACCGTACACACCTATAGCCCAGTCAGTCGTTCTATCGATATATCGTGGTCCTGTCATTCTCCGCGTGACTCCTCAGCGAGCCTGGTGACGCTAGGCTTTCAGTTGGGAAGATTAAGGTGACATATATCTCTCGGCAATCTGAAATGTCTAAAATATCATTATCTCGACGAAGTTCGAACGAAAATTTCCAAGGCAACCCTATTATAGTACTGGCTCCCAACATATGGCTTTCCACCAGTCAACATTATCCCGTATTGGCGCTTAAACGTGCTGGTTACTGTTAGTATTTCTAATTGGCGCGTTCCCATCGTCCACGTGCCTATCGGCATGCAGAAATATTCTGGTTCCGATAAGCGAACAGGCAAAATTTGTCGAGCAGTTACTTAGGGGTTCTTGACGGTATGTCGTACGTTTTGGCAGTATTTTCATCAATTCAGAGCCCTTGAAAACAACTGGGCACGTCCATGTAATTGCTTCGTATAATAACAGCCCAGGCTGTAACTCGTGAGAGAATAGGACAACCTAAATACTTAGCTCGAAGCATGTGTTGCTGTATTTGGCACTTGAGAAGGCCAACCTGCTCACACGCGACCGTTGCCTCCCCCCACATCCTACCCGCGTCCTCGACGTTCAATCCTAGGAGCAATGTCGGATTTCAGCGCCGTCTTCACAAAAACATCTGCGTATTCTCTTGGAGGTGTCGTATGCCACGGGTTGTTGGGCTACCTTGGCTCGAAAGCATTTCTCCCCAAGAACGCGCGATGGCAGGATAGGTTTACGTTCATCTGGCTGGTAAGCATCGTTCCTACTATATGGTCCCACAAACTGACCTGCTTAACATCGTTGGGCCACAGGCATTCGACGCGCTCATCCACTTCTCGTTTGAGGGTTCTTTCCTGTGGTTGTCTGTCTTTGGGCGGCAGGTTAATACTTCAGTTGGGCCATTTGCTGACATGTGTACGTCCTTCGAACCCTTTTTTCTTTACTGAAGAAAACAGTCATTTTGATTTTCGCTCTCGTGGATTTAGGGAGGGAATACGCTGCCGCCGACTTTAGATGGGGCGTCTCTGACCCTACCGTTGTCTCCCTAGAGATCCTTACCGTCCTCGGTGCCGGCCCACTGTGCTGTTACATCCTCAAGCAGCTTGCAAACGACGACCCTGCGAGGCATTATTGGTTGATCGTGCTAAGCACTGCAGAGCTTTACGGAGGGTGCGTTTTCCTCTTTTCTTTTCTGAGTCCGTCCTCAAAAGGGAACCGATTGAAATTGAACGATTGCTTGCTTTTTGGCGTATGTAGATGGATGACTTTCTGCCCGGAATGGCTCACGGGCAGCCCGAACTTGAACACTTCGAACGCGCTGCATCTCTGGGTCTACCTTGTGGTGATTATTTCTGCCGTCCTAATCGATCCGCTATTCCTTGCTGATATACTTACTTTTCTTGTTCCTCTTATTTACAGCTGATGAACGTCATGTGAGGAGTTGAAATTTTTTTGTCATTTTTGCGACTAACTGTTGTGCCGTAGCTGGGTTTTCATTCCCCTATGGCTTATGTTCGACTCCTATACTCACATCGCCAGCGCACTCCGCTCCACACAAGCTACCTCAAGAGCAAAGGCGAAACGAGCCTAATTAACGCGACGATGTCGTCAATTCATCCCGGACTGCACCGCACATTATTGTGGATTTTGAACAGATATTATACCATAGAAACCATGGTTGTTTCTTTTCTTGGGTGGACTCTGAGGCCGTTGGATGTTGTAAACAGCACGATCTGTTTAAACAATGTTTCAAAGCATCTACTGTATTCAACTATTTCTTTTCTCAAATTCCTTTCCAGAAACTGGGAGGTTCAGAGCACTTCGAAAGCTTCGATAGAGCAGTAGACTTATCCTCGTTGAGCTTCAGTTAGATGTTGGCCCCGATTGGAGCACTCGAAAGGGATTGGACCCTATTGTGCCGAATATCTAAGTTGAACACGAGTTGTCCGGAATTGGGTTTAAAAAGCTCAAGTTGTGTGATATTGATGGCCGATGTAAAATGTAGCCCATTCAAACTATCTAGTCGAGTGCGGTTACCGTCTATGATATGGGTTGGTAAATTCGGTCGTTAAAGACACGGTCTGTGCAAGGGCGGGATCCATAGTAGCAGTTCTTCATGGTTTTTTCGTATCCTGTCCCATCTAGAAACAGTCAGTACGCTTTTAAGCAAGCGACTCGAATGGTTGTTGTTGAACACGGTGACGTTGGTGTAAGAACCAATAATTATTTTTATTCCAAGTTGGGTCAGTACGCAGTGTTCAACGGAATTCCAAATTCAACTAGGTGGTTAAACTCCAACGGGCCAAGCATCCTGCTCAGTCGTGTAGCGGACAGTGTCAGAGACATAGCAGGATACTACTACATTGTAACTCTACGTGACGATAATTTTTTGTGATGCAGCATTCATTATGCAAGCAGAGTAAGAGTGGAGAGCTGTTTGAAAGAACAAAAGATGGTTCACTTTGGAACGCCAAACCGACTCCGATTCGACGACACTCCATTGCACCTGGGAAAAGGTATGTATATATGTTTTAGTATTTGCTTGCTAGCAGCGGATTCGCTACGATAGAATAAGAGATGATATGTATTACGTATAAGACTTGACTCTAAATTCACAGTTTGTACGAAGGATCTGTAACTAACAGGCCTACGGATTCATTGGCTTTAATCCACCTGGATAGGGCAGCACCCGGAGAAAGAAAAAGGATAATCGAGATAGAAACCATCGAATCCAGGATACAGTATGACAGCCCCAGGAAGTACAACAGATTCTGCGCAGTAAAGATGTTGTCCAAGGTATAGGAGGTTCTTTGTAATGTGCCCATTTACGTGCGAATTCAGGCGTGACATGCGCCCACCGATTGTATTCATCGAAATCTTGTGGGTTATTGAAATCCTTGGGTTCTATGGGCTGATCAAGTTCAGCATCCGATAATTGCGATACCATTTCCTCGAAGAAAGCCAGAGCTTCAGACGCGGTGAAACGAAATGCTAGGTTTCGAGTAGTGAGCCTGTCAAGAAAAGGTGCCAACATGGGGACACGAGGAGTTAGATACTGCAATGGCCAATTGCCAGTAAAACCAGCAAGTAATATCATTGAAGAAATTCATGTAACGTACTTGGAAGGCGCGACCTAAAGCAACACCGAGAGCACCGACATCAAGTACAAAAAGATTGAAATCATATTTGCCCTGATGTGTATCTGCAATGACATTAAATGTACCCCATGACTCCTGGTACGGAAGACGGCATTGGGTTCGAGCTAATGCTGACGGCAACTTGATTGAATTATCAAAGTCGAAAATAACATAGGAAAGGGATTCTCTGGACCGCAGGTCGATTCGGACTTCGTTGTCCCACAGGTCAAGATCGTCGCCAAAATGATTAACCAAGAAATTACCCTGGTTGATATCCTAGACAAATATGAATATAGATCAAAATGCCATTCGCTAGAGCTCACTCTATGGGTTATGTTATGCTCATGCAAAAAGTTGAAGCCCTAGAATATTGCTCAGTCACCTATAACGGTTTAGAGTGTTATCACACATACCTTGAGTAATGAGAGCATGATGGTCAGTACTTCGCGTAATCTTGTGGGCCATGGAAATTGTACTAAAGGCCCCCATCTGAGACAAAACAGATCAACACTGAACTATAAGATGGCATAGTAAATAGACGATATACCTAGGCATCACCATAAAAGAGAATCATTCGATTGGCAATATATCCTGAACCAGGATGATACAATTGTTCTTTAGAGTGTCTAGATCTTGTTGTTTCAAGAAATGCAAAATTGCTAGTTCCTCGGTGTTGGCTCGTACAACCTTGATTGCCACGTACCGGTTCAGTGAATCTTGCGCAAAAGCGACTTTTCCCTGGACAGAACTTAGAAACTCTGGCTCGATTAACGAGATACAGCGCTGACATATCCCATAATCGATTGCTCGGAGAGGATTTTCAGAGTCCAGATCATAGTGAGCATAAGGATGTTCAGCCGGCGATCCTTTTTCATGTGCCACGGATGGAAACGTAGCTAACTGGACTTGATCGTAAACTTCGTATGGCTCACGCTGATATATGGTATAGCCACGATCTCGAAACCACTGCACGGTGGAAGAGCGATACGTTCAAGGGAATCCCCTGGCTCCCCTGGTACTAGTGAAAAATTGATCGTTATGCCTTGACACTAGCAGCAAGGAAAAAAAAGGTAAGTGAAGCCATGAAATAGGTTTGTATAAAATGTAGCATACCGCCATGCTTATGTCCAGACTGCGACCCCACTAGAGCTACAAAAAAAATGTGAAACAGGATAAATCCTGAACAACCGAATGAAATACAGCATCGACCGCCAGAAAAGACGGTCGCCAAAAGATGACAAAGCGATCGAGGCGATCGTAGCGCTGTTACGATCGACCCAAACCTCTGTGCAAACACAAGCCGAAAAGCCTTTCAACGGTCTGTAACGGCCTCCCAAGTTCAAGTTGTGTTTTAGCACAAGCAGGGAACAAGGTTAGAACTAAATAGATTTTTAACTGAGTTAGAGTATTGCCTGCGCCCAATTTTTGCGAAGTCGAGACGGGCGGGACGCTCAAAAGGCAAGGTTCATTATTATGGCTATCGGAGTGCGAACACAACCAGTTAACTGTTACACGGCCCCCATTATTAGCGCCAGCCGTATGAACTGCGTAGCTCTACGATATAACACCGACATTTCTCTGCCAAAACGATGATAAACGTCTTAAAAGGCCGTCGTGCGTCGGCGTTCCCTCCCTTCCTCTCCCTTCCTCTACTTTTGTTGTGGATATTGGATATTTTGAACGGCACGATCCATTTGCTCAATATTTCAAGGCATTACTGTATTTGACTTTGACTTTGCTCTATTTGTCAGTTTACTTCAGTGACTCGGTGGTCAGGCGTACTTCGAAAACTTCAAAAGAGCAGGTGTGTGAGCTGGAACACAATATGCTTATCTTCGTAAAGCTTTTGGCTAGGGGTTGGCCCGATTGGGATGGAAGCTGGACTTCGTCATTGTAACTGAACATCAGGGTTGGACAAGAGTTGTCGGGAGTTAATAAGGAGTAAAGAATTCAAGTTGTATGATATCAAAGACTGGTATAACATGTAGCCCATTCGTACCCGTGTACGAATTTTGAGGTATCTAGTCGAGTTTGGTTGCCACCTATAATACGGGTTGGGAGATTCGGTCGATAAAGACCTGGTCGGTGCAAGGACGGGATCCAGAGCAGCAGTTCACCATGGTCTCCACGTATCCATCCATCAAGATCGATAGCAGAAAGGTCGTTGAAAGAAACCTCATCAAGCGGAGTAACAGTGATTGGACGGGCAGGCATAACGCGGATTGTGCGATCCCATCCACCGGAAACAATCTGTATGCTGTCGGGAGAAAATGAAACAGAATTAATGAAGCCGAGGTGTCCGGAGGGCAGAGTATATTCCAGTTCTCCTGAAGATACATTCCAAACACGAAATTTTGTGTCAAAAGACCCAGAGACAACCCGTTTCCCGTCTGGCGAGAATGCCACAGTAGTGACCATATGGCTGTGGCCACTAAATGGCCCTCTCTCCAACAACCCCGTTGACACATTCCACAGGCGAAGTGTATAGTCCATGGATCCAGAGACAATCCACAGTCCATCTGGTGAGAATGCAATTAGGATGACTGCATCGGTGTGCCCAGCAAGTGGCCCTCGCTCCAACTGTCCCGTTGACGCATTCCACAGGCAGACAGTCTTGTCAAACGATCCAGAGCCAATCCATTGTCCGTCTGGCGAAAATGCAACAGAAACAACTGCATCGGTATGCCCAGTAAATGGGCCTACTTCTAATTCTCCTGTCAATGTATTCCACACACAAATCTTTTTGTCGGAAGATCCAGAGGCAATCCTTTGTCCGTCGGGCGAAAATGCGACTGATAGGATGGAGCCAATGTGTCCAGAGAAAGGTAGGCGAGGTGTTGGAGCGGAATCAGTGTTATGGATATGTGGGCCTTGCTCAAGGTCTCCGGTGCATGCATTCCATAAACAGATGGTTCTGTCACTCGATCCAGAAGCAATCCACTTCCCGTCTGGGGAGAACACAACCGAATTGACAGCTCCGTGATGCCCTGTAATTGGTCCTATCCCAAGTTGTCCTGATGATGCGTTCCACAAGCAAATTGTGAAATCAGCGGATCCAGAGACGATCCAGCTTCCATCTGGCGAGAATGCGACAGATCTCACTGCATCAGTGTGCCCAGTAAATGTGCTATTCTTATGTCCTGATAGCGCGGTCCAGTTACCAAGTGTGTCGTCAGACAATGCAAGCTCTCTTGCAGATGTATTCCATAAACCAAGCGTTTGATCATTCGAACCAGAGGCAATCCTCCGCCCATCCGGCGAGAATGCGACAGAATTGACCGGGAATATGTGTCCATCAAAAGTTTGCTCTTGTTCTCCCGTGTTTACATACCAGAGACGAAGTGTTTTGTCGTAGGAGCCAGAGGCAATGCGAGTGCCGTTCGGCGAGAATGATACTGAGAGGACCCTACCAGTATGCCCGATAATTGGGCCTCGCTCTATTGCCCCCGATAACACATTCCACACTAAAATTGTTTTATCACTCGATCCAGAGACGATTCTCCGTCCGTCCGGGGAAAATGCAACCGAGTTAACGCTGTCGGTATGTCCAGTGAATGGGCCTCGCTCTTGCTCTCCTGTGGAAATATTCCAGACGCGGACTTGTTTGTCCTGTGACCCTGAGACTACCATCTTCCCGTCCGGCGAGAATGCAACCGAGGTGACCCCTTTGGTGTGTCCAGTGTACGGCCCTCGTTTTATCCGCCCCGTGAATGAATCCCACAATATAATCGTTTTATCCTTTGAACCAGAGACAATCCACTTCCCGTCAGGCGAGAACGCAACTGAGGTAACCTTATCGGTGTGTCCAGTCAACGGGCCTCGCTCCATTTCACTTGTCAACACATTCCACACGCAGATCGTCTTGTCATTCGATCCAGAGGCGATCCGCTTCCCGTCTGGCGAGAATGCCACAGATCTGACGGTCTCGCTGTGTCCATTAAGTGGCTCGCTTTCCATTCTACCGGTTGCAGCACTCCAGAAGCATATCGCGCCATCCTCTGTAGCTGTGGCGATGTATTGACCATCTGGCGAAAATGCGACTGAATGGATGCGGCTCGGCGTCTCGATGGACATCTCCAATGCAGGCCAGTGGACTTGTTGGCCACATTTAAAAGCCACCGTGTTGGAAAATGCATGCGAGAAGACTTGGTACACTTTGGATGAAATGGGTGTAAAGGGTAGCGCCGATATATATATGTGGGCAGCACTTTCTGCAATAGGCGTGGCAAAATACCGCAGGAAGTGATATGCGTCCGTGACCAGACCAGCAAAATTTATCCCTTTACCTTCAATAGCCTATTTAAACGTTGATATCAATCTTTATTATCGGAATATTGAGCATTAACGCCGTGTACCTTGTTGTTCACCCAAGAATGCATCCAATTTTTGAACATTAGACAGGCTTGCATAGCCAGAGAAACGGTGTCCGTGATGCTCAGTACCTCCAGCCAGAATAAGAACTTGTCTTCAAAGAACTTCCGAAGTTGGCCAAAAATGACTTCGTCGAATGAAAGATGTTCAAGATGATCATCCCAAAAAAGACAGGCGTAAAATAACGCAGGTTGAATGTATTTCTCGATCCGGGCGTCGAGATCTGGAATTTTTCTGTTAGGGAGATAAGATGACTCGAGCCCGCATATGTTGAACTTGAGTTCCTGAAGCATCAGACCAAGACATGCATGCGCCAATTCATTGTGAGATTTCTCAATATCGACCAAGAAAGAGTCGCCTTTCTCAATGTCCTCAGTTAGGAAGTCGCGAAAAGATGTGTGAAGAGGGACGATAGGTAAATTACGATTCTCAGAAGTAACATTGCTCAACAATGAGCCCAGATTTTTGACAATCGCGACGACGGCACCTTCACCGTGTTGATCTGGGGATGGCGTAAATTGTCGCAATGCAGTCAGAGAATTGACAGAGAAGGGCTGCACTGCAGCCAAGAGGTGTCCCATGACAGACCGAAAGCGGCGACGGGCAATTTGTGTATTGAAATATCCAGAAAGAACGCTGTCATACAGTTCGTATAATGGGCGGTTTAGCTGTTGAGCATATTCCTTGTCGTCGGCCGTGCGATTTAAGAGGCCTCGCAAGCAGTCTGATTCCGTCCATCCCGATGGAGGGTCTTTAATATGCCCGCAAGCAACCGCGGCCCATTGGAATAATCCTTCTGATTTTTGGATCAATGCATCGCCATATTCCTGGAAGAGATCAGGAGAAAGATTTTGTGGATCTTGGAAGTAGAATCGGATGTCATCCTCGGTTTTGGCCAGTTTGGAATCGTCCATCTCCACAACTTCAAATGGGTTCTTGTCCACATTGGAAAACCAGTCTTTGATGTCGCCATCCAGTCTCGATGTGATAAGAACGCGAAAATTTGACGGAAGTCTACCCAGAGACCGGGCGAGAAATGCAGCCAGCCCTTTCGCCCCTATTGCATTCGCGCTTTCGTCCAATGCATCGATAACTATGAGGATGGGAATATCCACGTCCACCTCCCGAAGTGGACCCAAGAGCAAAGTATTGAAGAGTAAATTGGGGTCGTCTGTCATTCGAAGCGCTTTATTGTCCTTGATAAGCTCCCCAAGAGCTGTTTTAAATGAAGAGTAACGATTGGCGAGATCATGGATGATGGTCGTGAAAAGGTGATGATCCTCGCGTTTGGATTTCTCATTGCGGGAAAAAGAAAAATAGGACGCAAGACGGTCCTCCAATTGAAAGCGAAGGGCGATCTCATGGGCGATGGTTGACTTTCCGGTACCCGCTTGTCCAAACAGAGCGAATCCAGTTGTCGACGACGGATCATCAACCCAGTTCGTAATATATTCCAGAAAGTCGGTACGCGTTCCAGGGAGGCAGCCGTTCTTGTCAACGGTGGAGACGGAGCGCCAACCTGACTTGTACGACATATCATTCATTTTTGCGTCGAGATCTGCAGGGAGATGATTACTTGAACTGATTACTAAATTGGATGACGTACCCATATCTGAGATTTGTTTTGGGAGCATTTCTATGCTCTTTTGAATACGCTCAACGACCATCTGGGTGGAGATCACAGCATTATCCAGTAGGTCTTGGCGCAGTTTCCCGAGGGTCTCGCACAAATCTTGAATTTCACCAGCTGTTCCGCCAATGATGCTCTTCATCAACCGCTTCACTGGAGCACAGGTTTAGATTATATACAGTAGGTATATGGCTCGTAGACGTACTAAATTCTTTGTCATCCGCGTAGCGTTTAATGACTTCGCTGCATATTTTCATGTGTCTCAGCATGACCTTGAGTATGAGTACTTGGTTAGAATTAGGTTTGATCGCCTTCAAAAGATCTTCGGCTTGGGTTAAGTCAAAAGTGTTACGCATAGCTCCAACTAATGCTAGAACATTTTGGTCACGCTCAAACTGGGCTAATAGTGACTAGATCATAATGAGCAGAAATGTATAGCTGCGTTATATGCAAATATACCTTTGGAATTGAGGACAGTGCAGCCCATGCCATTTGGGCATAAGGATTGATCTGCCAGAACGGTTAGAAAAATGTCGGGAATAACAGATGGTGCAAATACCTGTGCCAGGTCACCTACTGTATCCATGACCCACTGAATATTACCTACAACTCCTTTCCACTCTTCGAGGATGCGCATTCCCGACAATGCTTTGTCAGCATCGCCTATAGCATCTTTCGTAGCTTGTACCAACTGGCGGATGTCCACTGTTATGACCACAGTAAGGTTTGGAGCAGTTTCGCTCGCAATTGGGAACGAAGCCTCTGCGAATTAGTCAGCCTTTATTTCAGGTTTAAAACGACTGGCAAACCAGTTACGGATTCTGTTCCGATAACGAGAGATCCAACGAATGTGTCCTCTTGTATCATATGCAAGTGGTGTTCGGCATACAGAGATAACTTTATATCGGCAGATTGAACAAAACTGTGAACTATGTCAGTGGGATATAAAGAACGATTGAAAGAAGGTATCCTTACAAGCCGTCCAATTTTTCGTTCCAAGCTACGGACTGACCTCGACTACGGACTGACTTGGATTTTTTCGTCCTCGCTCCATCGGTGATAGTAGCATAGAAGCGTCTCTCTTTGCCCCACTTGTTCTTGAGAAGAGGAAGGTCATTTGCCCGAAGGACTGGCAGGTAAGGTGGGGTATTAATGGTCTGTTCCTTCATTTTGCCTTTAGGTGCATACCTGTGACATTGACCTGAAGACCGTCACTTCCTTGTGCTGGCCCTAGGGTAACCAAACTAGGTAGAGATGATGAATCTCTGGAGGTTTACAATGGACGCGATTAGCGTACCTGGGACTGCCCGACTCTCTTCCGATAAGGGCCATCGCGGGTACAAACAGTGAATGCTGAGCCTTGCAACTATATATACACCAATACCGGTTGTTCGTTCGCACCCTTGGACGCTCTGGTAGACACAACGAAACAAATGCAGTGTCACTGTTGTACCAGGTGCATTCTACTGTTCCCACCGTCAGCCTTCAAAACACTGATAGTCATCCTTGTCTTAAGAATAGCATTTGTTCTATACTCGAGTATTCCGTGGCCGGAGTGTTCCGTCCAATCGCTTTGATGAGGTCGACGCTATGGCAGTTCGGGAGGAACAGAGATTCGACAGTCCATAACAAACAAAATCTGCATAAAAGTCAGCATATTTACATAATGGAACGTACCCGGATGATGGTGTACGATAATAGCAAAGTCGACGAGGGTTCCCACGATTATCTGACGCTGGTGCGTGATGCAGCATGCTTGAGCTTGAGCTTGGACGCTTGACTTGCGACAGCGTCTACGGTTCTCTTGCAATTCTATCTCTCAATATTTAATCACATAGTTCTGATTTCTGATCGGTCTGTTTACTTTCGTTGACTTACTTGTTAAACAAACAAAAACATACCGGAAGTTTAAGAGTTGGGTTGTCTTTTATGTACGCTATCTCTTTTCTCTTGTTCAGTGATATTCTATCTTGACTATGTTTATCCTTTGATAGGCATTGATAACTATGAACGCCCCTACTTGATGACAAAGTATCCACGATTATTGGAGGATCGTCTGGCATGGCCGACAATTGCTATCAACGGTTTTCGATGAGCTGCATAATTGGGCGATATCAATGTATGTCGTCCGCATGCCCGTCGCCCGCATGTTTCTGTATCAATACTCTGCTCCCTTCCAGATGTGCTTGAAGATATGGAACACGCACACCCGTCTAACGCTTCTAATTTTACAAACGTACACCTCGCCAACATTTCGTCTCCCGGAACCCAAGCATGACGTTCACCGATGGCCTACTGCGCGACTCCTGCTATGTTACACACTGAGATGCCAACTATGTGCTGGCCTCTAATTTATGATCCATGGTCTCACCTTAAAATTTACATGTCGCCAGCCGAACGACGACAGATGCTGCACTTGTCTGATTGCGGCGGATGGTGGCTCACACACATTTCCGACAGTCTTTTGGTTGTTGAGGCCGAAAACAAGGAGGATATTCCAAGTGATGCAATGAAATGGCATGGTATGGACGTCCACCGCAAAGCAAGACCATTCACAGGCTTCGTGTGAAGTTCTCTATACGGAAGCTTGACGATGGCGCACATAGTTGTTGGTTCGTCACCCACAATGTATCATCTCAGACGCTTTCTTAACCTCTTTAGCAGGTTGTTGAGCTGTGACCGAACTACGAATCCTTTATGTTGCCTTAAATTTCGTAAACCCCTGGTACCTCTCATCCAACCCAGAATTTGTCGGACGAGTTGCAACTTGCAGACGAGTTCGATCTCAGGAACAAATTTCTTTGCTGTCCGCCGCGCACAGAGTCCAGTCGTCAAACTACGGAATCCAAAAGTACATTGCATCTCAATTATGCATCAACGAACGCAAATGAAGCATTCTGTGGACCATATATTGTCAAATCAATCTGAGCTTGATCTGAGCTGCACTTGGGACTCGAAGTCTCACCGCTCAACGGCTACATTCAATCTTTTTCACGCCTTTGCAAAAGCATCTCAGT
The DNA here is from genome assembly GCA_027604855.1 of Psilocybe subaeruginosa. Lineage (NCBI taxonomy): Eukaryota > Fungi > Basidiomycota > Agaricomycetes > Agaricales > Agrocybaceae > Psilocybe > Psilocybe subaeruginosa. Next base: position 101,147 of record JANCIO010000111.1, read on the forward strand.
CTGTTCATGTACATTTTCCTTCTGACAGACTCAGTAATGACTTATTGTGGTTCATAGACGTATCGTAGGTGGCCCAGTCCTATGCTGCCTACGTGACATCGTCGCGAACTACGGATATGTGACAAGTTGTTCTTAATCAACCTATCTACAAAACAGCTACTCGAGTTGCAAGTGGCTTCACATCAAACCTTGCAATGATGGAAATTCTCGGTATGCTACCTATGAACTTATTGGATGCGTTGCACACTCCCACCTCAATCTCACTCATGAAAATCTACGAATTTCAACTCTGTCAGACAAACTACGGGTATCACCGCATTGGACGATCAAGCAGACGTAACGGACTGTATTTCAGAGCTGTAACATACGAACTTGTGGTGAGGGCCGAGGCTTTGCCCGGCATTAACGAGTTCTTTCTATTTTTTTTACACCTGAATTTGCAATAAA